>VYZW01037042.1:3786-16059 GCA_013401315.1 Balaeniceps rex | reverse complement strand
GCTGCTAAGTGTATCCTTGTAAGACCGTTGTTGCATTTAGTGAAAGGCAGCCTGCCTGAAGAACTTTATAATCAGTTAATATTATTTCATTGTACTAGAGTGTCTTTTTTGTATTAGACGGAACTTCTACAGAAAAACAGATACTGAGTGATTTCATTGCCCCTTCAGTTACAGCTCACCATTATTGTCTAGTATCTGAATNTAAAAAAACTCAACAGAAATTTTTGTCCTGAATAGCTTCTGATTAGAGACTAACTTCCCAAAGTCTTTACCCTGCATGTTTTCCCATGTACTTTTTGATCTGTAATCATGGACTTAAACCTGTAAGTCTGAACTATCTATTTAGCAAAGAGAAGGGATGAATGAATTTTATTTCTCTTTCTATTTAGCCATTTGTTCAAGTTCAGTGTTTAAGAATTCCATTTTCACATTATTCTTTTCTGGTCATAGATGTAACTGTTACTTTGAAACAATTTTCTTCCTACCACTTCAGTTTTGGGGTCTTACTATATACTTTTATACATAAATTTACTAAAGGTAAGAAAATGTCTATTTTTAAATGACCTTATTTTGACCAGTAGACCCACAAACACTAAAATGTGTCACTTTCTTGTTTTTATGTAGGTAAGGTTTTATTTTTAAGCAATGTTCAAATCAGAAGCCTTCCACTAGTCATTAACTTCTTATAGCTCTGTCTTTCTTTTATATTGAAAACTTTCCTTCTACTGATTTGGAAATATGACTTGCAAGATCAGAATTCGGACTTTTTTTTGTTGCTGGACTAAGCATTTTTTCTATTTCTTATTAAACTGCATCTTCACTCATCTCGCTTATCCCAGTACCGTAGTCCTTCCTCTTTAGGATCTTTCTTTCACTCTGAATTCTTTTAATCTTCTCAATGTGTGGTTTAAATTTCTTCTGCTTAAAGAAATTATGATTTCTGGTGCTTGACTAGCAAAAAGGAACCTGACATTAAAACTGGAGAACTATGGATATCTAGATCTGAAAAAGCTGACTGCTTGTTTATAGTTTGAAATGTGGGAGCAAACCTGTGGGTACATAAGAATATTTCTCAGATTATTTTGCTCTCGTCAGTAGTCACATTGAACTTAAGGGAGCAATAACTAAGTGCACTAAACGATGGAGCTATTTAAAACTGGATCTTGAGTGTGTAAGTGTGTGTATCTATATGGGAATTTATGGAAAAACCTTTAAATTGGAAAGACCTTTAGATGGAACGATGTTTATGAAAAATGAGCCCTGAGAGGCTAACAGGCTTAATTGTCTGAATTCAGCCCTAAGACTAACAAAGAAGAAATTCTGAAGCTTTATGAATTCTAAAACTTAATTTTGCAAAACTGCTGTCCAATATATTTTTTCACCTTGTGGAATGTCTTGGTAGCAGTCTATTGATGTATGTAACGTAAGGATAAAATAAAAATCAGATAATACCATGCAGTCTGGTGTCCAGGAATGCCTTGAATTACTGTATTGAGAAGGACCTGCATTGCAACTTGGGACTTGTGATGAGGTTGATGGGACAAAACAGTTTTTTCAGTGTGTTTCTTTGCTTGAATAGCAGGTGGCATGTGTGGTGCAATGCTTAAAAACAACCAAAAACCTATTTTGAGCTTGAGTTCTTGACTGGTATGACTGTATGCTCCAGGGCTGTTGCTTATACACATTAGAAAGAATAATCTGCATTGTATGTTTAAAAATCCATAAAGATTGAATATATCTGTCTTGGCTAGTTGTTGTTCTGTTGCCTATGGCTATAATGGGGTGGGCTTTGAACTTGTCGCCTCAAATTGAGCAGTTTTGACCCTGGTCAGCATGTTCAGTGAGAAACTTCATAGACAAATGGGTACCTTCCAGATTCCAGTTGCAGTTTTTCTTTTGTACTGTCTTATGTACAACTGATCATGTTTTATTTTTTAATTTAACTTTGGGTATGTCTTTACAGCTGTAGAAAAAAACTGTATGCAGAAAAACCCCTGTAATGCCAAATATAAGCTGGGACTCTTCGATTTTTCTGACTTATATTTGATCAGGGTTTCTGTAACAGCTTCCTTTGCTTTTTTATTTAAATAGGTTGTATGGATCTTTAGATACGTTGTCTCATTACTTAACTAAATGTATGCGTTTGATACATGTTCCCTTGAACCTTTTCATGGTCACGAAATGTCTCTGCTTCATTATACTATGTACTTCATATACTTCATTATACAGAGTTGGTAGGGGATTGAAGTTACCCTGCTGATTCTGTGTCTTTAGTCTTCTGGTTGTTTATGCAGGATAGAGTCCTGACTTAGTGATTGATTCACACTACAGAGATTCAAAATCTTTCATAAAATAGGTAATATGGTCTGTTGGGGAAACCAGAAAATGTAATTAGTCCATGGTAAATTTACTGCTGGACCATGTCTCCGCTAATGGACCAGCATTGCATAGCCTTTCTGGTCTTTAAAATCAGCTTGCTACGGCACTGGGATGCCTGCTCAAAGTGGTTACATTGCACTGCTGTAGCACTTGTAATTTAACACAACTTTTTCTTTTTCTTTCTAAAGGCGCCTAAACAGAAATAACCTCCAGTTGCTTTCTGAACTGCTCTTTCTGGGGACGCCGAAGTTATACAGGCTGTAAGTAGGCACAACCCGATAACTATTCTGCAAAATGTGGAATTGGTCCATTATTCTGTCTTGCATTAGGTTTTTTGTCTTTTGCCTCAAACAGGGCTAAAATGCATCTAGGAATGTTGATGTTTTGTTTAAGCTGAGTTCTTTCTTTGACTGCTTTGCAAGACTTTTTTTTAAATCTAGGTTAGATACTGATAGCTGTATGAGACAAAATATTGTTTCATCCATTCCCACTTGTGTAATGAAGTTTTGCTGAAAGAATACTTTGGCTTTCCTTTTCTCCTGTTTGTTTTTTGGTTTCTGTGTTAAAAGAAATAAAAAAATACCTGTGGAGATCCTGACCCAGAGATACAGCACTGTATAAGCACTTTGGTTTTGTGATGTTCTGTTTTTGTGGCTGTACACGCTTGACCAGAAAAAAATCATAGTGCTGGCAAATGGTGGGTCTGTGGAGAAGTCCCTCCTGTGTCCCTTCCCAAAGAAAACAAAGGTAGTAACTTAAACTCTGAGAAGAAAAAGATATGAAATGTTTTACCTTAAATAAAAACTATATTCAATTTGGTAATGAGTTTTTGTTTTGATTGTGTTCTTTGGTTTGATAATGGTTTACTCTTGGCAATATTTTTAAATGAATGTTTTGACCTGCTGGCCCTTTTAAGAATCCACTTATTTCTCTTGCAGTAAAAGCACGGAATGAAGTTTAGATACCGATTTCTGTATTTATCTACATGTTCAGTTATTGTAACATAATAAATTTGAAGGTACCTTTAAGTTACAGTGTGTGGTGTGGAAGGGATACAACATGACATGCTTAAGTAGGCTTTGAAAAGGTAGTACAAGTTCAGCCCTGTTTTAATTAGATACTTATTTGACACATTTCTGCAGATTTCAGGTGAGATTTCTGCTGTTGAAATTGCTGATTATATTGAGTTTCACCCCTTGTGTGCTTGGGGAAAAAAAAAAAAAGAGTGAAGGTGGAGGAAGGTCGAGTTCCTCTGATTTGTTTCCACCTTAGTATATGGAAATATTCTTGAGAACAAATGGTATAATGAAGCTTTTCATTTTAAGAGTTGATTGCTGTTTTAATATTGTGAAATAATGGCTCCTTTTTCCTTCTCATAGTAATATGAAATGGTAAACTGAAAATGACTCTATTATTAGTGTAAACATTTAGTTCTGTGTATTTTTGTTTCTTTCCTTTGCTTTGGATGTATGTTTTGTTTCCAGAACTTCCCTGTAGATGCAATGAGTTGTTAAATTACTAGGCCAGAAAGCTCCTGAAGGCTTTTGTTCTGACAAACAAAAATATTTTACTCTGCTATAATATTATAATGTATTCATATGTGGCTTTATATATTAACAATTGAGTCTCTCTTATAATTTCAGTCAGCCATGATAAAGATATTACTTCCTTCAGGAAGGAAAATGAAAGGGATTTATGATCATTTTATTATTCTACCTATAGTGTAATGGTTGTTATCTAAATTCATATAAAATAGAAATGAGTTGTAATTTGCAGGCAAAAAATGGATGCACACTTCAGGCAAAACCATACTTGAATATATTTAGTTCAGAATTGTATATTTGATAGATGCTAGTCTTAAATCTATAATGTCCTTTGACATAAAGCACACAACTGCTTATAGCGTATATGGTGGAAAGTAAGAGATCACTGGCTTCACAGTATTAAGTTTCCTCTGCCTAAGGGTTATTGTTGATCAGACCATGAAAGTGAATGTCTGGTTATAATGTATTCATGTTTAAAAGAAAATATGAGCGATACTGAAAATCTACAGTCACTTAACACTAAACTTGTAATTTAAAAAAATGTCAGGCCAACAAAGGGATTGATGCTAGTTAAATGTTCCTGGTCAGTTTTCAGATTATGTGTAGCTTGACCACTATGAAGAATATAAAATGATTTGGTTTTTTGCATGTATCATTGTATATGCTTATATGTATTTACATCCAAATAAATATATTTCTAAGGAGAATTAAAGTTCTCTAAACATGATCAATAAAATGTATAATATGCTTTGGGTTTAGTATTTATTTTTGGCATTTAACAGCTAATCAAACAGTGTGTGTACTGCGAGTTTTCAACATACTATTGAGCTTCTGTGAATAATAATTACCATTTGACCCTTGGCTGTAAATGAGATGCCAGGTGAAGAAGCACATATGCTTGTTGTGTAGCCTAAATGCAATATAAAAGAAAGAGGGTACACTGTATATGAATTATGATTAGACACAGTTGGTTGCCGCCAGCGGCCGGCTATGCTTTCCCTTTGCTGTCTGCTCCAATTTCTCTTTGGACGGGTTGGGAGAGCACTGCGTGTTCAGGTCAAGATGTTTGCCTAGAAATAGTAGTACAGTTGCAGCTGTGTTTGCTGGAGCAGGAGACTAGTTTAAATAGCATTACCATTTATCCAGTCCATTAACAGAACTCTGTAAAATAATACCAACTCTGCATAAACTACAGGACAGTGTAATAAAATTGCAAGCACTTGTTGACAGATGGGAAGTGCAAGTAAAGGAAAGCTATAGGTTGAGAATTTAAAAGAGACAGTGCATTATTTTCTGTGCCTAAAGACACTTGATTTTTAAAGGTAATTAAACAAATTATTTTTCAGGTTACTTTCTTTCAGATCTATCAGCCTTCCAAGAAATCTCCTGGAACTAGTTAAAATGGATAACTTTAGTCAAAGCAGAAACTGATTTTCCCATTAAGAGTTATCTGCAAAGGTGTTTTGACATAAATATTTCAATAGGAAGTAGTTAATGCTAAAAATAGTATGAGTAGTGCTGTAGGGTATATTAATCTTGCCTTGCAAGGTATCTTTCAAAGCAAAATGTACATGAACCTCTGTTTTGATCCAATACTGTTAAAATAAAGGTGCTGTTGTAAATCCCTTGGGGTAATATAAGGCCTTGTTCAGCAAGTATTTCTCCTGCAAGAAGGGGATGTGTTGTTTTCAGTGACCTGTATGCCCACTCACACTAACTTGTCTAGCATTGGCAATGGTACCTTAGTATGGAGAACGCCTACAGCCTAGTGAGTGCTTATCTGAGGCAAATAGATTTTGACTGCTTACTTTGGCTGGTTAGATCACAGTTCATCGATTGCTGTTTGCTGTAGGATACCGACCGCTGGATCCAAAGCGGTTTGAAAATTCAGTTTTAAAAGATACCTTTATTAATCAGTGGCAGGTAAAGGTTATTGAATTCCATGCACAAAGCTTGTCCCTTTTGATTTACATTTCTTGTGCTTGGAATGAGGTTAAGCTTCCTTACTGACCAATATTTGCTGTATAAGTTAGGCAATATTGGCTTTGAAAAAAACAACCTTTCTAGTGGATGTGGTCTGATATTAGATATGTTTCCTTCTAATATATGTACTTGAGAAGATACATATTGTGAATAAGATGTTTCTCCTTTAAAGGAAAAAAAATCTTAATACAGTCTGATTAATACACAGTTTTGATATGTCTGTTAGTCACTTCAAAAAAAATTCCAAACAGCTAATAATTAAAGGAAAAAATACTAAACATCAAAAAAACCCTTCAAAAAAAAATCTTTGGCCAGAACAGCAGCAGCAGCAACAACAAAAAAACACGCTGCATGGGGGGCCCTTGCAAAAATTCCTCCTGAATTAATTTCTGCCAGCTATGATTAAAGTGTGTGGTACTAGATGTGTCAGACACCATAGTTCGCTGCTTCATTTTACTCTTGGCCTCTTTGGCCCCTGCCACAATAAATCCCACAATGGTTAGGCAGGAATTGCAGGTTACAGTTGCCAGGGTTACCGTTGTCCGGTCGGACCGACATCATTACTCATCCAGCCCGCTACCCCAGCGCTGCTGCCCGCTCCCGGCGTGGGGAAGGCTGCGGGCGGCTGACGCAAAGAGGAGGAAAGTTCTCCAAGCGGCTCTCAGGTCTGGTTTTTGAGCTGCTGCAGGAGAACCTGTGATTTGCATCATTTGTGCTTATACCCTTTTTCTGGGTGTTGTTTTGTTTTTACCTTGGCCAAGAGGAAAAAAAAATCATCAGATAGGAATGGAAAAAAGAAAAGAAAAAAAGATGGTGTATGTAAGATGCTGAAACAGCACCTTTTAAAATATCTTTTAAATGCTGGTCTCCTTATTGTTAAGGTAGCTGCATTTGAGGCTTAATTTATGGTTTTGTCATATCCCTTTTAACAGTAATCATGGCAAGTGAGACTATAGTCATGATTTTGTAGAGAAGATATTTATCTTCAGTCTGAATCTGTTTTAACAACTCTGGAGAAATTGCTCATTAGAAGAATGCTTATTATCCCAAAGCCTCTGAAATCTTACTGCAACTGCAAACAGGTGGCTGTGGATGTTAAAAATCCAATGAGGAGCAAGCATGAGTTTCCCCTCTTCAAAAGGCAATGTTGCTGAACCTCTCCCCTTTTGCAAGTAGATCTGCTGTTGGATAAGAGTAATGGGTAGGTTTCCACTGTTGTACATGCTGCAATAACATTACGTGGTGCTCCACCTTGTTGCAGGAGTGTAATGGATGTGCAGCAATTAAAGATTTATTGGAACATGAATTGTGAAGCCACCTTGTGGCTAGATCCTTGGATTTTTTTAGTCATTTGTTTTAGTTTTTATGACTTGTTATGGGGCATTCTAGCAGCCTGCATACAAGGAAACTTGATTTTTTTTTTTTTTGCATGATAGATTTGAGTCTTATCCTTTCAGAGGTAAATAGAAACAAGTAAGTCTTCCACACGCTGTGTCCATCCTGCCAGTGTTATGACTTCTTGTCTTTTTCTACCACAGTGGTTTAGTTCAAATACAATGTTTAAATTGTTTTATCTAAACAAGTAATAGACTCATGAACAGAATAGTTGGTAAGAACATATCAATTCTAATACTAGTTGGTTTTTGATTACCGGCATTATTTTATTAGCATCAGTTTTGAACAGTGACTGTAGTTCTCAGAAAATAAGTATCTTTCAAAATTATTATTATTAGTGAAGAGCTACAGCATATACTATATATATAAAATGAATATACAGTTTTGGCTTTGTGGTATTGTAAGCCAGTAACTAAAAAGAAATCCCTAATTTAACACATAAGACCAATTACTACTCTTTCTTGCAGTGGGGAAGTACCATTATCATAGCTTTGCCGTGTTAGTGCATTGTTATTAATGCAAGGTCTTACTGCCTTAATCTAGAATGTTTTTGGAGTGAATTTGGTACTGTGTGCTGCAAGTCCACTGTCAGTTAGTTCTGTGAATTTTATTTTTGCTATAATTACAATCTCCATAGATAAAGATAGGACTATCTAAAAATAGGTATTAAAAATGTCTGAGGTTCATTACCTGTAAGAAGAAACTAAGTAACTAAAAACATGTTGCCTCTGTGCTAGGTTTGTAATACCTCGTCTCTGGCATTCATTTCTTGTGTGGAAGATCTAGGAGATAAACTTTTGTAAGACATTAGAAAGACTGATTGTTGCTTCTCTGTCAACTGCTCATTTTTTAATCTAGAGAGAAAAGTGAATTAAGAGCTTGAATACTTTATGCAACTTGGCTTGCATGTGCATCTTTTCTCTTGTCCTACCATCACTTGCTTCTACCTTCAGTTCTCATTCTCTGCTATAATGTTTCGAAATTGAAAACTCAGTCATCCTTTACAATGTAGTGAGCAAAACAAAAATACCGCTGCAGCTTTGCTTCAGACATAAGCCCTACTTATGTCGGGTTAGAGATGGCAAGATGACTTTTTAGAGATTTTGCAAGTGCTTCAAAAACTTGTACAATTCATCAAGTGACTTGTTTTTTGAGCACAGAAACAAGAATTATATATATGCATTTGGTGTACAACTTGCAGTAGTTATATCCTAGCAACAGCAAACATTCAGCCTTAGATTTAGCTGTGTTGGTGGAACCAGAATGAACTTTTGAAATGTAGTCAGGAAAAAAAAGTAAAATGTATTATCACTGTCTGCAATTATAGGACTTCAAACTTCACTACATTACTCTTCCTGCCCTTTGTTTTAGAATCTCTTAATCTGTACACTTTTCCTGAGCTATGCTTGCTTTTGTATTTTCACAGCACCTGCCATGATGCTGTACAGGAAAAAAATGATGTAACAAATATACAGAAATCAGATGAAATGTTGTTACTTGAAGTAATAGTATGGGATTTTTTAAATTGGAAACAAACATTTTTCTTGTGAAATGGCTCTCTCAAGATGGATGTTTATATTTTTAATTTTGAGATAATTGGGAAGTGTCTTTAAATTGCAGTTAAATTTGCCTTTATTTCTTTAATTATAAAAACATAATTTCATGTATTTTTTTTACAAGGAACATTTCCTTTGCTATGGGATAAAATGGCAAACTGGATGGACTTCTGGCGCTGTATACTAATTCTGCTACTGGGCAGATCACTAAATCTTTACGTAATCTGCATTACCAAGTGATATGGTTGACTAATTTCAGCAAAAGGCACCTGTAGGGATACTTACAACTATTGATTTTTTTATTAGAACAAACACTCCAAAACTGTTCATAGTTGCTTTTAACCTTAATTTGAAAATCATGTTAAACATCAAGCAAACAAAAATATGGCTTAAGGCAATTCTTCTGGACCAACATAAATATCTATGGCATTCAAAATCTTTTATGCTATTAGGTGTTGATATTTAAATGTCTAATGCAAAAACATGAATCATATTAATAATTACTTAACTTACTCAAGCCATAGCACTTTTAAAATAATGTGGTAGTATTCAGAGTAACTGAGAGATATACTTTAGCTATTGTGGCTTTGTTACCTTGACCTGTTTGGCCCCAAGCATAAATAATTATCCTCTGTATTTTTGTTCACATAATGGTGGTCAAAGCAGAGAACTGAGATAATTACTTTTTAATATGAAATTGAAAGTAACTGGTTTTGGGTCACCTGTAACCAAATTCATGTCCAGTCTGAATCAGTTTTTGGGTTGTTCCTGGAGGGTTAACCTTGAAAGCTTGGATATTGTGATACAGGAAACCTTTTAGGCAGGAGTTAAGTAGGAAACTGAATCTCAGTGAAGGAAGTAATGAAAAGTAAAAAGGCATGTCGAAGGAAATGGCATTATTATGTGATGCAGGAATATGGTGTGAAATGTTATAAAGAGGACATCTGTAAGTCTCTGCTTCCACTGAGTGGACATTTAAGTGCAGCCGTGTCATCTTGATTAAAAAAAAATAGAAAAGAGGAATAAATCAGGCCAAGGGAAAATGTGAAAGTATAGAGGCTTGTCCCTATGATGGTAGGTTTCTTCTGCAAGTGGAAGATTAAAGCCTAAAGTAACTGAATAGCTGAGAAAAGTCTAAAGAAATGTTGATTGCTTCCCCTCCAACAGTTCCAATTGATTGAAAAAAGCCTAATTTAAAGTTCTGTTTGTTCTGCGTGTTAAACCATCAGAATTTTCTTTTAGAACTGGGGGAATGCTCTGGAAGAGAAAGAATCCAAGGATAAAAAGTCATTGCAGGCCAACAATTGTTCCTAATCCTCACAAAATGCTGGAGAAATTAAATTTATTCTTTATTGCTCA
Organism: Balaeniceps rex; assembly: GCA_013401315.1. NCBI lineage: Eukaryota > Metazoa > Chordata > Aves > Pelecaniformes > Balaenicipitidae > Balaeniceps > Balaeniceps rex. Next base: position 5,843 of record VYZW01037042.1, on the reverse strand, counting down.
AAGTGTTACCTAGGTCACTGGGCGATGGGAAAATTGAACTGGAAGTCGAGTAGGCACAATCTTTGTTTTGTGTCTAGATGCTTAACCTTAGACACGACAAGGCATCTTAGTGTGTTGTGGGAACTTGGTTCAGAGTATTAACACCAGGACGTTTATTACCCTGGATTTATAATAGGCTATGCTGTCAGTAGATGAAAATGTTGTGTTTACATTTCAGTGTTAAATGATCATTTAATTAACACCTAAGGAAAAAAAACCTTGTGAAATTCTTAGAAGCTTTTATTGTTGGTTTCCTTGGAGGTTTTAATATCCAAGTTACGCTGCAGTTGCTTCTATAAGTTCAGCTAGAAAAGACATTTATGAATGTAGTCAAGAAGGACAGACAGTTTAACCCCTGTTGACCCTTCATCCTGAATGTTGATTTATATAGCATTTTAAATGCATTGAATTTTAAAGCTTCTCTAAAGTTACTCACACAGCATTCAAGCAACACATGTATTTTTCCTTTTAAAAATATTCCCAAAACGTACATTCCTATAAAAAGCATAGTTTTTTCCTGGAACATTACTAATATATGTAGAACATATCAACTAATTTGGTTTTTTACTACTGTAAAATATTTAAGATTGTTGTTTTTCCAGATTTGTCTGTATGTTCTCGATAATAATATACGAGCTTTTATAAGAAAAAAAGGCTTGAAACAGACGACAACATCGTGTGCTGGTTGTAGTAGCCACTGTCTGAATTCTTCAAAAGAAGTAGGAAATTGGCAAGGGAAACAACATTACTACAAAAATGCATATCCACTTTAGCCAGCACAGATCTACTTTCATATGTTCCATTGTATCAAAGAAAGTCAAGGCTGTCTAAAAGCTTTAATTTGCTCTTGGTCCTTAATAATGCTTTTTGTTGTAATGTTGATCTACAAATGCTTTTTGCAATAATGTTGCCCTACAAAGCATGTTTCAATAGTTTTTTGCATCCTAGAGCTAAAGCCAGATGAAATGCTCTTTGTTAAAGAGCAGCTGCTCTTCAACTGATGTGTTTTTATAAACATGCTGTAGTAAAAACTGAAATTACAGCTAGGTTTAGAGATTGTTGTGTGTTTTTTTTTTTTGGGGGGTGTGTTTTTAATCAGTCTCTGCTTAGGGGATAAAACCCCCAACGTTAAAGCATGTTAATAGGTTAATAATAAAAAAATTCAGCATAGCTTAACTCAATTATTGGTGACCCACAAATTTTAGGTATACTTTTTGTTTTTACTGATGATCATATCCTTTACACATGTCAATAACTGAGCTGGAAAATTTAGGAATCTGCTGATACAGTAAATGTTCCTTTTCTCCACAAAAATGACATAAACCATCCAGCACTTGATGAAATACTACAGCTGCAGTGTGAGTTCTATCTGCCAGTGGGATCTCAATGTTTTTCAAACTTCTCTGAATATATTTATTAAGTTGAAATTTAATATTCAGATAGAAACTTGTCAGAGGTACTTGCATTTGCTTTTGTCTGAAATACTTGACCATTTACAATTAAAGCAGTGTATCACCTTTTGAGTACATTTTTCAGTGTTTTTAATTGAAAAAATTTTTTGCAATATCCATTTCTTGAATTGGTATGTCAGATGGAGTACTTAGGATATGCTTAGGATCAATAAAAGAGGCTTACTCTGTACCACGCTTAGATTACTCTCTTCACTTCTCAGTCGTGGTAGAGATTTTAGGTTTGCTGAACTGGTGAGTGGTTAAGATGAGTAGTGCGTGCAGGAAGACATAGGCTAAACTTTCCACACGCAGACCAACAGACTTCAGCTGAAACTACGTTGATCTGTGTGGGACTGAGTCCTGGTGGGCAGATCACATCGATTATCTAAGTACCAATTAAAGGGACTCTCATTATGTTAAGGAAAAGTGGCAATATACAAAGTGCAGTATTTGGTCTCAGAGGAGAGCTGAAGCAAGGGCTGCAGCGATGAAAACCCACACTGTTGTCCTGATCCTTGTAGCTGCTGTAAGGATACCAGAGCCAGGGCTGGTGGTTTTATTTGGGAA
>VYZW01037040.1:10421-23360 GCA_013401315.1 Balaeniceps rex | reverse complement strand
GCTCCCTCACAGTGAAAAGGAAGTATTCACTTGTCTTCATTTGTTTCCAGTATGTAATTTTTTTGCCTCCCTCACCTAACATCTGAAATTTTAAAGCCAAGGCAGCTGAGATCTGTAAAGTGACCATGTAACTCACCCAACAGTTTTACCAAGTTTTGATTCATCTTCCAAAAGACACTGCTTTCAACTCTCTGTGAAACCTGAGGCATAGCCTGTAGGCAACCTGTAAGAAGTTATGGGAGGAAACATGGAGATTTCCTTTGCACTTTGCACAGGTGGGAGCTGAGGATCCATCAAACGAGCACAATAGTGTGAAATCGAGTGGATGGAACAGGAGATTCAAAATTGGAGCTCTAGGAGAGCTACAGTTCCTTCTGTCATTGACCTCTTGCTTGGAACATGACACCCAGAAGGCATGTGATGAAGCTTAGAGCAGACCTTCCCCAGACCAACCCTGTCATTCTACAGAAATACATAAATTTGCATAGTACGTGAGCATCCTGCCTCTGGCAGAAATAGACAGATGAATGAAGGGGTAATTCCTGCAGCTAAAAAGACAAGTGGAAAAAAGGGCTGATGAAAGAAACATTGATTAATTCCCTGAAGGCTGCTTCATGTGTTTAGTTTGGTCTTTTGGCAGTGCTCTTAATCTCAATGAAACTGGAGGATAAATGGCACTGCAGGTGGAGACCCCTGGAGCCATGCAGGTGCTGGTTCTCCATCTTTTATCCAGAAAAGGGACTAAGATATGCATTTCTGGTGAAAACAACACTTATGCCTCCTACCTTGTTACTACTTCTCTCTGCCTGCAGCTCTGCTACCTGTGTCAGGGAATGTGTGAAGCAAAGGAAGACAAGACTTTAAAGACTGATAATTCACACAAGATTGCTTAGGAAGCCTGCACTCACATATAGCAAGATGTCACAATAAGACCCACTCAGATCTTCAGAGTGCTAGAAGGGTTCCAGGACGCATCATGATGATGAAGGAAGCATTGCAAGTATAAGCACGACTTTATGCATTTTTACTGGTGCTTCACCTAAGTGTGAAGTGTCATTGTATTATGCCATTTGTTCAGGTCTTGACAGCATTGGGTCAGTTGAGGGAGTTAACAAAAGAATGATGGAAATATGAAGAATGTGTGTAAGGCTCATATATTGCCAACATACTGTCTCACCTGCTTTGATAATGTAATAAAAATCAGAGATCAAGGAAACCTAGTAGATGGTACAGTAGATGTCTGTAGCTTTATTGTCTGTAGGATATTGTATCCATTCTTGCTTAAAGGTATCAAGCAATGGGCAGGTTTTTCCCCCTTTCCATGGTCAGTTATTCCATGTAAGAATAATGAGCATCCTCACTGTTAGGACATTTACTGTATGATTCATCTCACTGAAGTTTGGATGCCTGTAATATAAAATCAGCTGCTGAGCCTGTCACCCTTGGCTTATTCTATAGTAAATGGACAGAAATAGGTGTTTTAAGGACTTCATTCATCTGCCCTATGACCTATGTTAGACCTTAGGAAGACATGGCTCTCATCCTTAGCTCTAGGGATTATATTAATTATCCCTCCACTGACTGTCAGGCGAGCTTAGGTTAATGGGGATGTCAACGTTTAATGATTTGAAGAATATCCTTTTCTAACTAAAGATGTCCTTTATTCCTCTCATCATATTATTATGACCTCAAATCCGTATCATACACCAAAAAACACTGAATTTTGAGGAACAGATGGAAAGGAGGGGTCACCTTCTTCCTTAGGGCAAGAGCCACATCCTAGGAGCATCTGGCCATTGTCCACCTTACAAATCTCAGTTATTGAAAATGAAAGTCCAGAAGTAATGTCCTCAGTCTCTGCTGCTTGCTTCCTTAGGCACCTTGTTATTTATGTAGGTTTTGGTCTTTTAAAATATTTAAATGTATCAAGTTTAGCTTGTTACAGTGCACTGGGGAGGCTGCTTTACAGCTTGTGGCATTTGGGGGTGCACACAGTGAATTTTATGGGATCCAGCATCCATGGCAAGATTTCCATTGAGTGAAGGAGATCGAACTCAATAAGCAGCATGGTCCCTTCTGCTACTAAGGTGCAAATAAACTCCCATTCCAGCTCCTAAATCAGTAGATTTTACCCCAGGCACCTGCCAAACAAAATTCTCCACACCAGGTATCCCACTTGTTCCACTGGTGGTGACAGCATTTTCTTGCTCATTTATTCCCCTCAGCTGCTAAGCTCTCACTGGAAAACATCTCTCCAACCTTCTTCAAGCCAAGATATACTGCCCTACCAAACCAAGTGCAGATACCTTTAAAGTCATCCTGTTCGGTGGCCTTTTTGAAGTCAGTGAGGAGAACAGCACTATTTCCATAGGAAATTTATTCCGATGTCAGAGTGCACAGGGAATTTATTCTTTTGTCAGTTTTATTCCTTTCAACCATTAAAGCGTAAGTGGTTTTCACAGGGTTATGGCATGTTTGGCAGTTTGGTGTACTATAAAATATCATTTCTTTACACTCTAATTCCTTAAACAATTCAGATTTATTTGTGTGTGTGCATGGGTGTGTGTGCATTTTTCCAGTTGTGGCTACACATACACAAAGCCTCTTCTTTCCTGACTTAATCAGCTCATGCCCAAACATTGATTTCCTCTGTGTTGTTTTTTATGATTTAGTATGTAGACGCTTTTTATTTTAAATTTAAAATTAATGTAATGCTGCTTAAAAGACCTGGGATTGATGGCCCTGAAGGGAGGATGCTGCTTTTTATCCACGCTGAAGGTACACTGCCAGAAGCTGCAGCCCAGTCTAATCTGGAAGGAACAACTGCAGAGCAGGTGGAGATGCTCGGATTTAAGATCTGTTATCATACAGGCATTCAGCCCTCTAAAGCTACTGACAAGATGATTCATTACTAAGACTCTTAAGTATTGCTAATTAATGGTAATGATTATGATTTAGCTTCCAGTGACTGAGGAACTCGGGTTTCATTTTCCTCAGCCTCATTTCTTTCCCACTCTTTTATGCATTGGAATATTTTTCATGTGTTTTGCAGTCATGGAAATGAAAGTTTGGCCTCCTTACCCCTGTCCCTCGCAGCGTAACAGTTTAATGGCTCAGCAGTCATGGATGTACTGCACTTCCCATCGGTGGCTCCTGAAGACCTCTGTCAGAAACTGAGAGCCCTTTGCCCCTGGCAGGATGAGACCCTTGCATAGGGCAAAATTAATTACATTAGAAAATACAAGTATTTCATGGACCAATGATCTAGCTAGGCAGCGTACTTTCTCCAACAGAAGACAGAAGGCTGTTTTGATAAAGCATATAGTAAACAGGCAAATAACAGAGTAATTCTTCCTCCCACCTTCTGGCAGGTGACTCCTGCATGCACAAGTCACATGGAGATTTCACTGTTTAGCAGTCAGTCGCAGATTTATTCATTCTGAGTTTGTTCATTGCTTTACAAGGGTTTTTTCAGACTTTACAATATTCTGTGGAAAAGAGATGTATATATCACTTGCATGCTGCCCGAGAAATTACTTCTCTTTTCTTGGTCTCACTGTTTCACTGGTCAACCTCTAATTCTTGCAATGAGCAAGACAGTGAATAATTATTTCCTGATCATACTCTTTCCATCATTCATAAGTTTATAAACCTCTGTCACAACCCCCATTAATCACGTACTTTCCAGTCATCTCTTTTCAAGTAGGAAAAACCAAAAGTCTAAACTCATTCAGACTTTTCCATAGGAGAGATGTAAGCTGAGGAGCTTTATCTGGGACAGACTTTCTGGGACAGAACCATCTCCAGACATCCTGAGTAGATCTGATGCTGTTTGGCAGCATGCACACTATGTGCAATGACAGTTGTGATGGTGTTACCTGGTGTCCTGAAAAAGGAGGAGGAATAAAAAAGAAGATCTGAGGAGCGTGTTGGATATGCATCCTTCCCGGGCTGAAATTCATCCCATCACCCAGTTAAGCCTCTACTTAAGTCCCCATCAGCCACACGTACAGCTGATGAGAGGTAAGGAGATTCATCAAGCCTTTCAAAGTGAGAGTTGTGATCATGTTTTTCATGCTACTAGTGGTGCTAGAGTAAAACACTCCAAAATGGGCATTGCTGCATCAAAAGTCTGTATGCTTAAAGTGTTCCCGTTACTGCTAGGAATCACTGGGTAGAAACAAAAAACAGTACCACCAGATTCACATTTCTGTGTGTTATGATATTTCAGATACTCAGTTGTTCATTTCTTTCTAAATGCACGAAGACACATTCAAATTGCGATTTTTTTTTTTAGGGGGGCTTTTTTATAGTGAAAATCATCTTCTCTTGGATGATGAATTAAAACTTGAAATCTAGCTCTGCTTTTCTGTTACTAAGCTTGCTAACTAGGATCTTGATGTTGCCGTTTCTAAATTCAAAGGTAAGCACTCACAGATTTAACGGGATGGATGTATTTAGAGTGCACATGATCAGAGTGAATAGCATGTTTACTTCTAATGATCATTCTGCTACAGGATAACAGCCTATTAGCTACATGAGCAAAGTAGCTCTCTTTGTTCTTTGGCAGTGATTCAGTAGAGAAGCATCCAGGTTCAAATCCTGATGAANTGGCAGCATGCACACTATGTGCAATGACAGTTGTGATGGTGTTACCTGGTGTCCTGAAAAAGGAGGAGGAATAAAAAAGAAGATCTGAGGAGCGTGTTGGATATGCATCCTTCCCGGGCTGAAATTCATCCCATCACCCAGTTAAGCCTCTACTTAAGTCCCCATCAGCCACACGTACAGCTGATGAGAGGTAAGGAGATTCATCAAGCCTTTCAAAGTGAGAGTTGTGATCATGTTTTTCATGCTACTAGTGGTGCTAGAGTAAAACACTCCAAAATGGGCATTGCTGCATCAAAAGTCTGTATGCTTAAAGTGTTCCCGTTACTGCTAGGAATCACTGGGTAGAAACAAAAAACAGTACCACCAGATTCACATTTCTGTGTGTTATGATATTTCAGATACTCAGTTGTTCATTTCTTTCTAAATGCACGAAGACACATTCAAATTGCGATTTTTTTTTTTAAGGGGGGCTTTTTTATAGTGAAAATCATCTTCTCTTGGATGATGAATTAAAACTTGAAATCTAGCTCTGCTTTTCTGTTACTAAGCTTGCTAACTAGGATCTTGATGTTGCCGTTTCTAAATTCAAAGGTAAGCACTCACAGATTTAACGGGATGGATGTATTTAGAGTGCACATGATCAGAGTGAATAGCATGTTTACTTCTAATGATCATTCTGCTACAGGATAACAGCCTATTAGCTACATGAGCAAAGTAGCTCTCTTTGTTCTTTGGCAGTGATTCAGTAGAGAAGCATCCAGGTTCAAATCCTGATGAAGATGCAAATCTGAGACCAAACATGCCTGAATGCAATTGTTGCTGCCTAAAAAATTGGAGATCAGTTGGGACATTTCTTGAAAACCGCCTCACAAATTCTAAACAGTAGGAAATTAGTTTTCTCTCTTGTGGAATGAATGACTTCCCATGACTTTTCCCTCCTGGCTGAAATGTCAATCCAAGTCTCTGAGATGAGAGAACACATACCGAAGGTCTATAAAGAGGGGAAAAAATCATATACAAGATATCCTAGTATATTAAAAACCTAGAAGGAAATATTTGCAATATCCTGCAGAGAATATCAGAATGTAAGATCAGTATGTGTAACCCAAGCTGCAAAGCCACATGCAGCAAGTAGGCTGGCATAGTATCGTCTTGCAGATAATACTCCTTTATATCCCAGGGCTAGAGAACAAATGAAAGGCATGCAGAGATGGAGACCATGCTTTTAAATGTTTGCCATTTTGAACTCTTAATTCATATTATTATGACTTCAAAACCACCTGCCACCCAAAAGAGAACATGGAACAATACCATGCACAGAGGGTTTATTTATTTCCTTGCTTTTTAACCATGATGAGTTTTGATTCAGGTTTGAAAAGAATTTAAAAGAGGCACCAAATTCTGTCTGCATTAAGCAGTCCCAGAGAGGGCCTTGTGTTTCTATATCCCTATATCTCTCTGGTCCAGAGAATGACCCGATCCCTCCAATTTAGCATAATGATGCACACCTTCTTAGTGATTTATTTGGAACACACAATATGGATTGCAATATGGAAGCGTTTATGGATAGATAAGAGAATAAGATTGAAAGGAACTTTCTCAGTGAAGCTCTGGTTTGGCCAGCAACCATATCACATACTCAAAGGAGCTGTTTTGTTGCTAAATTGTAAAAGAAGCTGTGATCGAGTGTGTAATCCCCACATTGGCCAGGAAAGGATCAGAGAGCTGCCAGGGGTTTGCTTTGCCTGTGTCCACCGTACCTCCATAAGCACATTTCCTTACTACAGTATCTTTACTGTTTCACCCATCAACCTCAGCCTGTCCTCTGGCCAGACAGTGCCTTAGCATAGCCCCATGTTCCCTTTCTTGCAGTCTGGGTCAGGTGGATGTGACTGGTTTCAACACCCTAAAGCCCAGCCTAGCAGCAAATTTCCCGAGGCTTGTTCCTTTTTGGCACTCTGTGGGCTCCTGAGGCTCCCCAGCAGCACCCCCACACCTCGAGTACTGTGTTCAGTTTTGCGCCCCTCAGTACAAGAAAGACATTGAGGTGCTGGAGCATGTCCAGAGAAGGGCAACGAAGCTGGGGAACGGTCTGGAGCACAAGTCTGGGGAACGGTCAAGGAGCGGCTGAGGGACCTGGAGAAGAGGAGGCTGAGGGGAGACCTTATCGCTCTCTACAACTACCTGAAAGGAGGTTGTAACGAGGTGGGTGTTGGTCTCTTCTCCCAAGTAACAAGCGATAGGACGAGAGGCAATGGCCTCAAGTTGTGCCAGGGGAGGTTTAGATTGGATATTAGGAAAAACTTCTTCACGGAGAGGGTTGTCAAGCATTGGAACAGGCTGCCCATGGAAGTGGTCAAGTCCCCATCCCTGGAGGTATTTAAAAGACGGGCAGACGAGGCGCTTAGGGACATGGTTTAGTAGTGGACAGGTACGGTTGGACTCAATGATCTTAAAGGTCTTTTCCAACCAAAGGATTCTATGGGGATAGAATGCAAAGGGTTGCAGGGTTCAGCTCACCAAAATTTGACCCTGAGCCAGCTCTTTTTGTCCCAGAGTAGATAAATGGAAGGCTATTGTGTGTGAAAGCCTTGGTGAAGGAAATTGAGTCTGGAGAGGTCTATTGTTTTGGTTGCTACCAGGGCAGATGTCATTGAGACATTATGTTGCTATGCTGGCTGTTGGAAGAGTTGCTGAGGGTGTCTCTGCCTTAAGAGAGTGGCAGCTAAATAAGATCCTCAGGGCTTTTGTGTCAAACAGGGAACAGTGCAATGGCCAGTTGTGAACACTGGAAGAAAAAGGTCTCATAGTTCTTAAAGCAGGTGATCTTTCCACCGAGATTTACAGAGGAAGACTATCTGTCATTATTTGTCCACATTCTAGCAGGATCTATGAATTCTTTCTCCTAGCCCAACCCAGTCTGCTTTCTGAAATGCGATGTTTCCCAATCTCCTGGCACAGCCTCTATCTCAAGAATCCGAAATTCCTCTTGTTCATTAGCCTGCAAGTGGGCAAATGGCCCGCTTGGTGAAACAGTCTGCAGATGTGGGGAAAATTTAACCAACAGATCGTCAAGGTAATGATTTCCCCTCATCATGGAAACAAAGGCACAATTAAGGGATGGGAAACATCTAAATTATTTGCTGATGATGAAAGGAAAAAAATTGGATTCATGTTGTCCAACTTTGAATATGGGAAAATGATGTCACCCCCCTTTCTCTGGGCCACAAAACTTGGCTGGGTTTGTCATTAGTCTTTTCATTCCTTCTATTGTTCTCTCAAGAAGATGCAAATTGTCTGTTTTCATCAGTTAGTGCAATTAACCACAGCAGAGCCATTACACTCGTGATAACAAAGGACTGGAACTGTATGAAGCCACTCAGCTTTCTTGAGGGGTTGTAGAATGGCACTGAAGTTTAGGAAAATTTCCTCTGAAGTTACCATCTGGGGAGACAAGGTAGTGGGGGCCTCCTCCAGAGAAAACCAAATGAAAGACATAAAAAAAGGAAAATCTTTCTCTGGGACTTCCTCCTTAGAGTATTCTTCAAACTGTGATTTGAAAGAAGAAAATTAGGAGCTCTAGATCTGTAAATGGATGAAGAAGTGATCTGCCTGGGTCCAAATTTTGTGTATAATCCATTAGGATGTATTGAAGACAGGAGAATGCAAACCCACAATAGCATCCCAGCTCTTTTTTGCAGGAATATAAGATTGACAGCTGCTTCTAGCTTTCCATGAAGAAAGCTAGTTCCAAAAATACAACGAGGTTGTTTTTGGGGGACTGTTGGGGAAAGAGGATTTCCATAGCACTTTCTGAGCACCAGCACGGAAGTACTGACACAGTGGCCAAAGAAAGAAAAAGTTGAATCTCAAATCTGTATTACATTGGGTAGGAGGATGAAAATACATCTGAGGGAAGGAGTCACAACAGTTGGTTTAGCCTTGGCTACCTCTGTAGTCAATAAAGAAAAACAGTTTCTTACCAGCCTGGTTCCAAGTAGAAGGCAAGCTTCTGTGTTCTGACTGTCTGCAGACGTGTGTTTCCTCACAAACCATGAAGAATTAAAATGTGTAGCCTAACACCCTATTCAAAGCAGGATCAGCTATGATGTCAGACCCAGTTGCTCACAGCTTTATCCAATCCAGTCTTGAAACCCTCTGACAATGTAAGGAGTGTACAGCTTCTCCGCTCAACTTGTTCATGGCACTTGAATCCTAAATCACTTCCATGCTGTTAAAAATCCTGTCCAGTGGAAATTGCTTATGGATCACTTTACTTATTGGACTGGAAGCCTCAGGGGTGTTAGAAAACATGCCTCAGGAGATGTAGTCATCACCCATCTGGGATCAATAAACCAACTAGGACAAGAGGACTCCTGCAGAGGGCAGAAAGGAGTATTTCTTCCAAATGCTACTCAGTTGCTCAGTACACGATGAGTAAAGTTCATGGATATAGCCCCATATGTTCTGCATATCAGAGAGCTTCCATCATCTGGAAGACATCTTCATTGGAAGAGACACATCCCTGTCCTTAACCTCTGCTTCTGGTGCCAGCTGTCTACATGGCTCCTACAAATCAGAGAGGAACAAACTCCTTTATCACTGGGGCATAATAAGACTGTGCTAGGAATCTTATTAGTTTGGGTTCCCAGCTGCAGTTATTATCACAACAGGGCAACTGGAATTCAGCACCCAAAAAATAGAGGAAATATTTGGCTTTAATTTTGTGCATCCGATATCTCTCTCTCAAATTAGCATGATCCCAAGAAGAGTAACATTTTGAAAATTAGCTCCTAAGAATTTACAAAATGCTACATAAGAGAAGAATCCAAGCTGGTATTTTTAGTTTTATCTTTAAAACAGGGTTGAATAAGGTTCAAGGATAAACCTGCTGCCAGTCCTTGAACAGGAAAACAGAAACAACGTATTGGCTGTCTTCTTTCTAAATTGTCACTATGTTCTGTGCACAAAATAAAGTATGAATCTGGGGGTTAATGTGATCACATAATTAAAGACTACCTCAAAATGTGATCCCAGTCATACGCTTTTATTTTCTTGGTGTATTTGAGATTTTTGTTATTTATCCATGCCCTAGTAAATGCCTAAAGGCAAAAGTCTGAGATTTAAGAGACCTCACAGGTAATCTGGGAGATTTTTACCAGCATTGGAGTGAGGACCATATGCATAATGGCTGGAGAAAAAGACAACTGAAGCTGAAATAGAGACAGAGATGGCGGGAAGACCATCAGGAGACAAGTTGCATCTCCTGCCATGATGAGTTAATAAAGCAGCTAAGTTAAAAAAAGACCTAAGCTCTAGTCTCCTTAGAGATAATGAGGGAAACTGAATCTTTGATGGGCTGCAGAAGGAGCCAACATAGGGGTCCTTCATGACTCCCATTAGGGCGGGTTAGAAAATCAGAGCAATGAGCCATAAAGATATTGTAGGCAGAGGGTCTAAGGAAATCTGAAAGGACAAAGTATCAGAAAGTTAGGTCAAAGAGAAGACTGTAAATTAATGTGGTCATAAAACTGAATCTTCATACCATAAGGAACTCCAAGACCTTGCCATCTGTCCTGGCTGGGCATCAGAACATGCAGGCAAAGTACTGACAATATGAACAAAATCCTAAGGGTGGGAGGAGACTGATTTGGAAATACGAAAACATATCAGGAGATGATGGCAGATCATTTTTCTTTTCATCTGGACAAGAAAGAAGTGAACCCTTTTGATATTGTCATAATACACTAACGTACATTGCTCTTATTACAATATATAAATATAGCATTACAATTATATCAAACATAGTACACAAATCATAAGTGATAGCTCAGATTAACTCCTTCAACTTAGCAAAATGAAAAGAAACAGTGAAATGATCCACTTGATCACTTTTATACTGAGATTTTAATTTCCCACAAAAAGTTCAGAAAATGTGCATTTTCTAAATAACATTTTTTTTTTCCACTGAGATCTGTTTACAATGGGCAAGATGTTGCTAGGTGAAAAAGAAAGTGATATAGGCACATAAGAAAGACTGATCGTAAAAGTACAGCAAAGGAAATAATCATGAGATTTTACTATTGTTTGTTTTCCTAGAAAATTAATCTGAACCCAAATAATGGATTTGTTGGCTTGGATAATTATTATGTTGTTTTTGTCAGTAGTAGAAGGGATTCTCAACACCTCAGCATGAAAAAAAAATAAATCAAGAACTGAGATTGATGATGTTGATGTCCTTGCTGGAAATTGAAAGGGAAATGTCAAGGATGGGCTGAGCTAAGGATGGGCTGAGCTGTGGGCCAGTGTGGTATTGAGACAGACCCAGATTAGTGAGGATGATTTTTTGAGTCATCAGTGTCAACTCATAAAAAACCCAGGGATCCTGTGACTGGGGAAATTATTAAGTGAGTTGTAAGAAGACAGAATTACAAGAGCTGAAAGGGGTCAGGATTTCAAGGAAGAGATGAAAGAATACAAACTGTGTAGCACATGAATCAAACAGTCTTTGCGCAAAATTTAGCCTTCATTCTTTGTACATTCCTCTTTTTTGTTGTTGTTGTTGTAAAGAAAATGATCTTCCAGGAAGTCATTACATTGATTCCCTGTCACATTAGCCCATGCTGAAAACTAAGGTCCTGCCAAGTGAAACAATAGAGATGAAAGATTTGATTTTCCTCTCTTTCAGTTTTTGATGTAAGTTATTCCAGCTCAGGTGTCTTTGCTAACAATGAAATTTCTCTCTAGGTGTTAAGCATTATTAATTCTCCCTCATTTATCTGGTTCAGTGTTCTCCACCAAGCTCGTTCACACAGTTGTTGGTATTTTCTAGAGCACAGAAGCATAAAAAAACCATCATGGCACAAGCAAAGTTGTGGTGCCTAAGCAGCATCCATCGGGTACTCTGGAGTGAGGGAAGATGTTCAGACTCTTGCCCTGTAGTAAGCGGGGTCATTGCAACGGGGAATCCGACATGGGGCTTATCCTAACTTATGATGGTGCACATCTACATCTGACGTCTGAAGATCAAATCCCTCCAGCAGAGAAGCAATCATTGTAAATACAGACCTAGAAAAGATCTGTTTCCTGTGTTAAGAAGATAATGCCAGTTGTTATTTTTCTCTTTTGATGCATATCAGTAACGTCCCCCCTAAGAGAGATTCCTTTTGTTTTGCTGGATGCCACTTCTCAAGTAACCCCTATGCACCTGGTCCCAAGTCCATGTGTTTGAACAGTCTGCCCTGTTTTCTACAGCTATGTCTCTCCCAGTTTCTCTCTGGTGGTTGCACACTACCTGAGGCTGTGCTGGTTGAACTCTCTAGCAGGAGTTTTCTGTCTGTTCTTTGATACCAAGGGAATAGGCAATTTAGCAGTACAGCTGTTTGAAAACTCTGCGCTGGGAGATTTTCAGCTTTAACAGCTCATTGCAGGATATGTTTGTTTTTGTTTTGTAATTACTTCCCATTTTGAAATGTGGGCTGCTCATTGTAATACATGACATGTAAAGATATAATTTATCATGTTACCAAGTTGAAACTGAAAAAAAAAATGCTATATATTTTCAAAACTTTCTTTTTCCCTTTTGGATTTTTATACTTTCACTGTAAACATTCATTCCAGTCTGGAATGATGATTTGCTTCAAAACAGATCAGCATTTATCGTACAAAGCATATTCTAAATTTCTCTCAGCTCTAATAAGTCGATTGAGAAATCAGTGATGTCTCTTTAGTTTAAGGGGAAGCAGGATGTTTTAATCCAGGGATGGTATTCCTTTTTCAAACATCATTCTGAGCTGTAGTGAGATGCTGTCCTAAGAGAAAGGACATTTTTTAAGTTAAATACACGTTCTGTTGCCACTGAATATTCTGTAATTGAGCGGGTACCACCGACTTTCTGTAGAGAAGCTGCAACAGATGAGAATTAGCGCACCCACCTGGTGTTTCACCTTTGAAAGAGTGTTATCCAATCTTGACTCATTTTCATGCTTAGGTTCCTCCTCCTTCCAGGTCAGCATCCTGTGTCTGTCCTACTGTAGTGTCTACCCTCGCTTATTTTTCATTACCACCCATTCCCCTCTTTGCTTATCAGTGGTTTTGCCTGGATGTAAGCATAACAGATGGACAGAGTGCTTTCCTTGGGGAGACCACAGGCATTGACAAATAAGCTCTGCCAGATCTTTCTGCAATGGCTTGGCACCACCTCGCTCTGCCATTCTGTACCCGTAGCAGGGCTTACAGCAAGAACATGGGTTTGCAGCACAGCCCTTCTCTCCAAAGTCCATCCTCCAAGCTGCAGCCACTCATGAGCAGACAGCAAAGCAAAAATGC
>VYZW01037038.1:4141-18529 GCA_013401315.1 Balaeniceps rex | reverse complement strand
TTTGAGAGATCACCTCATTCTACTCAGCTCACTCCCTAACCACAGTAATGGACACCCTTGAGAAACAGGCCAGAAGCAAAATAGGACAAGTGACCTAAACTGAACTATCACATGATCCTGTGATGAGAAAAACATTTAATTCCACACTTTTCTTCTCTAAATTATCTCTAAAATTCCTTCCAGGAATAAACTAAAGCCTTTATCAACTCTTCTTGAGATAGGAAGTAAAAACAAAATACTGTACACATTAATTTGTAAATAGTATTCAACAAAACCTACCAACAAATTACATTTATAACACAGTCCTGCATCTCCCAATTTAATAACTGGGCACCTTGATCTCTATAAAAATACACAGGCTACTTGTCTGCAGTTGGGATCATATAGCTAATTCACTGCTACATCCCTGGATAACACTGTACTACCTCTTTAGTTATAAAATCATTGACCCTTGCTGTGCAGCTCAAATTGTGAAGAGCCTAGACATTGAGTAGTAACCCAGGAAAACAGCTTTCTTCAGCTGAATAGATAGCAAATGCAGATATATACATCTGTTTTAAATCAAGGGATATTTAAATTCACCCTCCTTATGACGTTCCTATAAGCAATGACCAGCCATAACCAACAAGTTTGAGGACTCCAGGTGTGGAAAATGTCAGTTGCCAATGTGAGTAACATAATTAAAGGCAGTTTAATTCCAAATGANTGCTGAAGTGGCTTATGAGGGAACTTTGGCCAAAGGCAGTAGGATCAGGAGATTTGCAGTGCTGAAGTGAAACAGTAACTTTCATTCAAAAGAGACTTTTCCATAATGTCCATTTTAAATAAGACCCTGATAAGACTAGGGATGCACCTCAAGCAGAAAATATGGTCACTTATGGTAAGAGAGGAAACAGAAGGAAAGAATACTGGCTGCTCTGCTTGCAGATAACTCAAACATGAATCTCTTCTTCATTTAGAAAGTGTCAATGCCCCTTTATAGCATTTCTTAACCAGATGTCTATCTTATTTCTGATTCTAATTATTTTCTTTATTTCAATTATGCTAGAAGAGTATTACAATCATTCAGCCTCTCACTTGTTAGTCAATTCTTGACGTGGCTGTTCTTTCAATCAGACGCCTAGCATACCTCATGCTGCCTCCAGTAATTCTTAAGCCACAGCTGGCCTGCCATTCCTTCAAGTAGACAGTGAATCTACTACTGCACAAAATAGGAAAGGGTAAAAAGAGGAGAGCAGACCCTTAAAAATCCAGTATTAACATTTCTCTAATGAGACATGGCCACTTATCACCCGGATGCTTACTCTAATAATGTCCACATAGAGTCCAAGAACTCTATTCTGTTATAGTGGCATGTGCTTTCACTTATTCTACCATTAAAGTTATTGTAACAATAAAATCATCGTTCTGCGCAAAAACTCAGCTGTCCAAAAAAACCCCAAGAAAGAGTACAAAAGAGATGGAAGAAACCAAGGAAAGACTAAGGCAGTTTGAACAATCCTCGACAGAGCTTTGAAATCTGGCTGCTACGAAAAAGCAAGCAACTGAACAAAAGCCACACCAGAAACTAAAGCCCAAGACCCAAGTGAAAACAGGGAACAGCTTTAACTGACCACCAAAGACATGTTAAAACAGCAAACACACTGTTAAGGAAACATCAAAGACAGCAAGATGACATATAATGGCACTAGAAATTGAAACAGCACACTGTATACTGAGCACTAAATTAAAGCAGAATAAGAAATAGTAAAAGATTTAGAAACAGTAAGGATCTGCCAAGATACCAATATGGCTGACATCTAGAAGAGAATGGGAAAAACCAGAAAAAAAGCACCAAAAATATTACAAGTTCCTGCAGTTCAGATGTCAAAAGTAACACAGTTCATCTAAATGTAGCTCATTTGACATCACTTAGAAGAAAAATTAAAAAATAATAATTCTAGCAAACAAATACCAGTAACATTGGACTAATAGACATTCACAAGCTCATAAATTAGTTTGATGAAATGACTAATCTTATTCTAATCAAAAGTGTTCATTCATTATTATTATCTGTTCCAAAGGGATTATAAATTAAAAGTCTTAAGCCACTGAGGGAAAAAATATAATAATTAATATACATTAAAATAATTGTTATACACATTCTACAGGAAGAATTCTTTCCAAGAGGTACACTGTTGGCTTATAATCTGTAATGTCGGTAGAATAGTACTTTTTTTTTTTTCCAGACAGCAGTTTAAATTCATCATGGAGTCTATAAAATTATTACATACTATACTTCTATTTTTATATTTTTTTCAACCATTAAAGTAACTCTTTAGAAGGTAGATCAGCACCACTCACGTATTAGAAAATGAGTATAGAAACTAACCTGTATGTTTTCATACTCCCTTTCATCAAGAAAACGTATGCTATGACTTTAAGTTACTTCTAAGCCTTTGTGAGTAAGACAACTCTTCTCTTAGGATAGAAAAAAACATCTGTATGAACTAGTCCATGTCACTTCCAAAGTGGCCTGCTTTCTTTTAGTCCAAGATTTTTTGGCATTCTCTCCTGTCTAGTAGTAATTTATGTCTTATGGTGGGGGCTTCTGTCATTTCCATTGAAACATTTTTCCAGAGATTAATACAGATATCTTCATGCTTTCTTACTTTGTTTCACATCATTTCCAGTTTTACTCCTTCCTATGTAATACTGGACGTGGTACTAAGTACATTTCAAATGTGAGGTGACAGTTGTTATTTAGCTGAACTTGTTACTTAATAAAAATTATATAAAGTTAAATCATTTGGTCTTCTTTTTATAAGTCAATCTCTGTCAACTACTTATAATGTTCTTCCTTGAAGTTCATCCAGCTCATCTTTTTAGTAATGGTATGTCCCTAACGAAACATAATGTTCTATGCAGAGTTGCACTGTGCCATACAGATAGAGACAGTATTATCTGCCTGTCCTCAGCTATACTGTCCCTGTGGATTCCGCCTCCGATTGCACTGGACTTTTTGCTGACATGTGTTATTATAAACCTATGCCTGAACTACAACCACACTATCACAATCACATTTCACTGCTATGTTTCATTCTCAGAGTGATTACTTGTATTAATTGACTTTCAGAAGATCCTCTGATAAAAATGCTGTATTAATATACTGAAAGGATTATTTAACCTCTGTTACCTTTCTAATCAAATCAGCAAATCCTCTCCAGGAGCCAGATGTTCCATGCATGCAAAACTAAAGCAAGACTAGTTTTGCACTAGTTTTCTACTCTCCCTCACCCCATGGTACCTTCAGTTTCCTATTCGCTTGGTTATCTAAACACACCAAACTACTGTCACATGACAGCATGAACTGCAGCTTATTTGGAAGGTAACATTTCAACTGAGCTTAAACAATTTTCTTGCCAAAAAGATTAAACTGTGTTTCTGCTCGCTATCTATCACCAAATTTTCACAAACTTTGAAAGAACCTAAACTCTCAAATTTGGTTGAAATCAGTGAAATGGTTCAGAGGCTATTTTTGGAGGAAGAAAGAACTGCTGGAAAAACTGGTAATCGGTTTGATCATATAGCATCATAAAGCAGGCTAAAAATTAAGTACATATGAAAGTACAACACACTCACTCATCTTAAATTACCCTTCCCAACACAAAAATGCTTCAAATAAGTGAAAATATTATCATGTCACCAGAATAAGCAATGACAAAAACCAGCTACTGCAGATCTCTGCATGAAACCATATCATAATATTGATTTATGCAGTGCTCTTACAAGATACGGCTATAAATAGAAGCAGTGACCAGTACTAGAAAATAAATTTGAGTAACATAACATAGTATGCAGACTGACTGTGTAGTCCATAACCAGAAATTAAGATCAAGGAATATTTTCTACTCCACAGCAGAGAAGATGAAGGACACAAGTAAAATAGTAGCTCTAATTACCATGAAAATGAGTTTCCTTGAAACACCACAAAGAGAAAACACCTCAACTTTAGCACAAAAAGCCAAATCTTACATAACATTGTTCTGTGTATCAGTTTTCCAACATTTTAGAACAACTATGTTTCAGAAAGATCAACTAATGTGGAACATTCTCACCTACTTCTTAATGATACCTGAGGGGTCTACTCTTCTTCACGGTTTCCTAACAGCTTTTCAGGATCAGTCAAGTTTTAAAGGAATTATGATGGGATTCGCTATTCCATCTCAAAATTTACTTTATTTCCCAGAGTTCTTCTAAAATTTCTGTATACATATACAATTACAAAAGCAGTTATCGTAACCATGACTCAGCTAACTTTCACTTGTATCTCTTGATCTTTCACAATCCTTTTTGTGAAAGAAAGAAATGGCAGGTACACATGAAAGGAAACATTCTCTATAACCACGTACAATTTGCTGTGTCTCTTCTGGAAGTCCTTCGAGACAGCAGGATAATAAAGACTCTGTCACCACTAACTTGGAGCAGATTGTTTCTGGTGACTTATGAGCTGGAAAAAGACTTCTGAATTCATTATCAATTCCCTAAAGCAGTCTTTTCCTCAATTTTTAATGTATTAAGTGTAAACACATCCATTTAGTACATTTGGTATTCTAAACATACTACATTGCTGGATTTTTTAATACAAGGACGTAACCAATTAAAAGAAATTTAATTAGTATGATAGTAGAATAAAACCTAGTACGAAGTAGAATTAAAAACCATCACAATTACAAAGCATAATTGTTTAAGCCCCTCTCTAAACATAAAACAGTGTCTGCTGTTATTTTATAATGACACAGTTTTTAAAAAATTGCATTAGCAAATTGATTCAGTCAACCCCAAAACCAAACATTTGGTATATGAAGTGATATGTTTTTATCTTAACCATTCTGCATAATGCTGCATAGCCAAATTTAAACAATAAGCATCAGACACTACTTTTGACATTTATTATTTTGTTTCTGTACTATATTGCCTGCTCCAAGAAGGGTTGGTTGCATCTCAAACTACCCAGAATTATTATCCTATCAATTCAGAAGAAAGCAATTTCTGCCACTCTAAAATGACAATGCTGTCTCACAGCTCTTTTTCTTCCTCCTTTCCTTTTTTTTTTTTGGTGCAGGAACTAACATTGCTGCTCTTGGTAGAGACGCATTCCCAATATTTTGATTATTTTATAGCCCTTCATATCTACTTAAATCATACAAAAAACCTCAAACATTCACAAAAAAAATCTAGTCCAAGCACTGATTAAGTCTATAGGCTCCGACTTCTGCTTCATGAGTTGTATTAAAACACTTCAACGAGTTCACCTCTTTTCTTGTGAACAGGTTTCCATATCAAAAAGCCCACTGTCACACACAGTACTAGCCAAGTACCTTGAAGGTGGCATCCAGTGCATTCAGCTGTTTGCAAAGCATTTTAACATTCTTAAATTATTATGACATTGGAAAGACTTTAATGCTTTAGCATGTCATTTTAACTATTACTCAAGCATACATTTTAAATACAAAGACATCAGTACTGTATCCTTGTCCTCTTTTCTGACTGCAGACAGGCAAGGATCACTGCTTCCATGATTTTGCCTATGGAAAACTGACAAGTAATGTCCCAAAAGACCACTTACTGAGAGACTGCAACACGTAAGTGACATTTTATCCTCATGCCTACATCTAAATAACTGGGCAAAGAAGTAGAAAAAGAACTGCTGAAGTCCTAGCTCTGATGTGAACTTCCACATATGAAGACAGGGCATGAGAATAATAATAGATGTGGTATAAGCAAACATTAAAAAAAAAAAAAAGTTTATTTAAATCTACAGAACACTACTCTCAAATAAAGATTTCCTATAAAATGTGAAAAGATGCAAAGACATCAGCGACAGAATCTAATGGGAAAAAAAAAGAAACGAATGTAGATAGGATAAGAAAATTACAACTCAGTGACCCTGAAGGCCACTGGGGCATGGTTTGGAACCTGACACTTCTAAAGACTGATCTAACTTGCAGACACTTTACCAATAACTTGTTTAAAAGAGCACAATAAATTCCCATCAACAACAACTCTGCCCGGTTATAACTGAAAAAAACAAATCAATTTTTTCAAAGGAGCAGAAAAAGATGGCACATAACTAGTTACACCAAACTCTTACTACACTTAACTACCCAAACTATCACTCACAGATTGTGCATCTGTGGTGGGTTAACCCTGGCTGGATGCCAGGTGCCCACCAAAGCTGCTCTATCACTCCCCCTCCTCAGCTGGACAGGGGAAAGAAAATATAACGAAAGGCTGATGGGTCAAGATAAGGACAGGGAGATCACTCAGCAATTACCATCACAGGCAAAACAGACTCAGCTTGGGGAAAATCAGTTTAATTTATTACCAATCAAATCAGAGTAGGATAATGAGAAATAAAAACTAAATCTTAAAACACCTTTCCCCCACCTCTCCCTTCTTCCCGGGCTGAATTTCACTCCTGATTTCTCTACCTCCTCCCCTCAAGTGGCACAGGGGGATGGGGAATGGGGGTTATGGTCAGTTCATCACACGTTGTCTCTGCTGCTCCTTCCTCCTCATGGGGAGGACTCCTCACACTCTTCCCCTGCTCCAGAGTGGGGTCCCTCCAAAGGGAGACAGTCCTCCACGAACTTCTCCAACATGGGTCGTTTCCACGGGCTGCAGTTCTTTGCGAACTGCTCCAGCATGGGTCCCTTCCACGGGGTGCAGTCCTTCAGGAACAGACTGCTCCAGTGTGGGTCCCCCACGGGATCACAAGTCCTGCCAGCAAACCTGCTCCAGCGTGGGCTCCTCTCTCTCCACACGTCCACAGGTCCTGCCAGGAGCCTGCTCCAGTGCAGACTTCCCACAGGGTTACAGCCTCCTTTGGGCATGTGCACCTGCTCTGGCGTGGGGTCCTCCACGGGCTGCAGGTGGATATATCTGCTCCACCGTGGACCTCCATGGGCTGCAGGGGGACAGCCTGCCTCACCATGGTCTTCACCACGGACTGCAGGGGAATCTCCGCTCCAGTGCCTGGAGCACATCCTCCCCCTCCTTCTTCACTGACTTTGATGCTTGCAGAGTCGTTTCTCTCACATACTCTCACTCCTCTCTGGCTGCAGTTGCTGTTGCACAGGGGTTTTTTTCCCCTTCTTAAATATATTATCACAGAGGCGCTACCACTGTTGGTGATGGGCTTGGGCTTGGCCTTGGCCAGCAGCGGGTCCACCTTTGAGCTAGATGGAATTGGCTCTATCAGACACAGGGGAAGGTTCTAGCAGCTTCTCACAGAAACCACCCCTGTAGTCCCCCGCTACCAAAACCTTGCCACACAAACCCAATACAGCTTCACTCACAGATTGTGCTATGCTTCCGGAGTATTTGGGGAACCAATTAAGGCAGCCTTGCAATCACCTTACTTTTGCTCACTAAGAAGCAGCATATGCATTAGTTTTCAAAGTATGGGACTTGAATATTTAACACATTACAAGGACTCACTCTTGAAGCCATTTTAAGATTTAGCGATTTCTAGGGATTAAGTGTCAATCATTATCATTCTGGCACTAGGAAATCACAAGTAACAACTTCAAAAGTGGCCACATTAATTATATTCAACTGCCAAACGCCTGAGTTCTTGACTCTCCCTCTTAATTCAGAAGAGCCACCAGTAGCTCCCCCCGATACCTTGGATCCTTTAATTAGTTGTTACAATCATGTAGGCCAAGCATTCTGGCAGGTGTATAACCATCACATGTGGTCACCACAGCAGAAAAGACTGAGGTCAAAAAGGCCTATAAACTTCTGTGAAAGATACTGTCAGTGCCCCAGCCAGTGCAGTGGTCTTAGAAGAAATTTAGGACGCAACCACTTCCAATTTTACTTAGGATGTAATGTTCTGTCAGGTTTTTCTCCTTATTGGCAGGTATTTTGTAAAGTAATGATGAAAACAGAAAACAATATTAGAGTACAGACTGCATGCTGTGCAACATTCCTGGTTTGTTTATGTGTCATTCATTGTAGTTTTCTTTTTCTATTCCCTATGCCAAATAAACTTCACTTTATTTACAGGAGCTAGAATTGGCAGATTATAATAGTGGGAACAAGAGCACCAGAAATCCCCTAAAAGAAGAAAACCAACTTCTGACCTTAGAAAGCTGGACACCGAGTAGAAGCAACAGAGTGACTCTGACAAGAGGGAACAGCAGCTGTATGTAAAAAGGTGTTGCAAAGAAGCTGCAACAAACCCGTGTAGGAATGAGAAAGATTTGGATCTGCAAGGCTTCAGCTGAACATATTGTAAACATATTTCCTTAATAAAGCAGCAATTAGGGTAGGCACAGCTTAACCGATAATTTTGCAAACAAAGAGAGAGATCCAGAACTGTGGCACATATTAGCAGTTCCTTAATTGATTTCTGATGTTAGCATTTCAATCAATAGAAATTCTCAGCTTAAACGGAAGGCCCAGAACACATCAACTGCCATTAGATGGATACTGCGCTTGCACTTTCCACAATTTAGATTTTTACCCAGATTACATTTGCTCCCTTTTGTTCGCAATACAGTAACCTCAGTTAACAAGCATGTTGTTATTTATACATCATGCAACACAAAACTCAATACTTTGTCCTGCCTACAATGACTTTTGTTTGAGAGACTCTGACATGCATATAATATTCTCAATTACATACACTATTTACGTATTGAGGGGAACCTTTTGGATAGCAAATGCTTTCTATTCCATGCTCTTGAGAAAACAAAACACAAATCAGTAGTAATCCAGGAACTTAGGTAGCTACAGTGGTACTGCAATTTAACACAATATGGTTCCTCACTTTGGCTTGCTCACAAATGGGATGCCAAAGGAAACCGCAGCTCATTCAGCAGGCTGAATAATGTATTGTCTAAGGCAAAATTTTAGAGCAGTCATTTATGCATTTACTAAACTTAAATTGCAAACAACGTGTGTTGTGCTTTTCCACCACTGAAGATTTCAAACTTCAGAAAATATTTTTTCAGTTCAATTATTAAAACAAAATGCCTACTGATCCAAAACGAACCCAGTAGCACCAATTTCAAATATTTTCCAGAAGGTAAGTAGTCCACATGTACAATGTAACTGAACATTGAAGCCACAATTACATTAAATTAAATT
The DNA here is from genome assembly GCA_013401315.1 of Balaeniceps rex. NCBI lineage: Eukaryota > Metazoa > Chordata > Aves > Pelecaniformes > Balaenicipitidae > Balaeniceps > Balaeniceps rex. Next base: position 9,391 of record VYZW01037038.1, on the reverse strand, counting down.
TAATTTATATTTTAATTAATATAATTATATATTAATATATATAAAATTATATATTTATTTTAATTATAATTATATAATTAATTTTATTAACATTAATTTATATTTTTCTAACTTGAAAACACATTTCTTTATCTATAAGGATATAGATAGATGAATAAATTACAACACAATCACAGTTACTTCATTTTTGCACCAACTTAACCCACAGTAACCGCCATGTGCAAGAATAGGCAACAGCAAAATAGGCAGGCAACAAACCACCGCAGACTAGCTGTAGGTGGGTAACTTCCACCTTGTTCCTTACTCCATTGTAACTTCCCTGTCCACTCCAGAAAAGTCACCATGAAGATGGAAGTCACTGGACTGAATGTTGTATGCAGGAGTACTCACCATGAGTATAGAATGGTTCCCACTACTGATGCAAGTTTGCTGTTTTCTTGCTTTTGCTTTGCAAGCCCAAAGTCAGCTACAATAAAGAAAAAAAGATTCACATGTCAATAACCACCCTCTTTGCATGACAATCAGTGCTGGTTCACAACAGTTGAAAAGTTGGGTGAGGGTGGAAGGGAGGTTTGAGGTTTTTTTACCTTTTACATTTTGCAGTACTGGACCATACTATCTTCCTATCTCCACATTAATCAACAACTTACATTTGAATCAGGTCTACCAGCTTTAAAAAATATTATAAACACACCTCTGATGCTTTCAATCCAAAGCACATGACCAGTTTCAGGTTTCTACTAATATATTCCAATCAACTGCATGACAATGGTAAGTATCTAATAAGCAGTGATCTAATACCCAAATTAATGGAAAAAATAATGTAATGAAGTTAGTAATTATTTTGCTTTCCTTCAAATTGTGATAGCTGGGAAGGGCGGACTTTCTCAGAAATTTAATTTCAAAGGAGTATGGCAGGGTCTAATATCTGAATAGTTCATGTTCAAAGATCACATTTGGTAAGAAATAATGGTGAATCTTAGCTTTACCTTGTGACAAAGCTGTAGATTTAGATGGCCATGCAATTATGTTAATATAAGTGCCTTTTGTGTAATTATCAGGTAGTCTTTCACAAAATTGTCACACACAGTCTTTAGAGAAGATATTTTTAATCTAAGTTCCATGCAAACAGTTCAAGTTTGTTTTTCAATTCAATACTCTACTGCTGCCTCAACACAACAATGCAGCTAATCCAAGCACAGACAGCAAGTGAAAAATCATTGTATTTGTTGAAGTCTGTTAATATATTTTGTATTGTAATACTACTTCAGAATTGGGAAGATTTGTGTGGTAAATAGTATTGTTTAAAACACTTTAAGGCTCCTGTTCTACTTGGACAGAGCCCATAGAATTCCTGTTCCAATTGGTTTTAGAGTGAGATAATTCATAAACATTTTAGTTCAAAACGTTTCTACTCATCAAAACAAGCTGCAGATCAGAAGAAACACAGGTAAGAAAACTTAGTTTCTGTTGGCTCTTGCTCAGTGCAAGCCTCAAGGGTCTGAAAAGGAATAGATCTCTTATTCAGAAAGAGCCTTTGATAAGAAAGCCAAATCTAGGTACCCAGGCCACAGATCATTTTTCTTTGAACAAAATGTTCAAAGAAGGACTAGCTCTGAAGTGCTTGGAAAATATAAGTAGAAAGAATGCTAAATTAACAGGATCACTGAGAAGCCACCCTTTTGCCCTTGAGTTAAGACCGTCCTCAGGCAGTTCACTCCAGGGAATATCCCATAAGGACCAGAGGTTTTTGCAATGTTGATACTTCCCTGAATTAATTGGGGTGAATCATTCTAAATTCCCTCCTTTGGAATCCTTCACATAATATTCTATGAAGAAAGAGTATTAAGACATTACATCAACCACTGAATTCAGTTCCTGGTGCTGGAAAGATTAGGAAAGGAAAGAGGAGAGCTGGACATCTCTGTTCTGGAAGAAGTAAGTCTATTTTAATACAACATTAGTGATTATCTGGGAAAAAAGAAAGCAAGGGAAAAATAAGCTAGATGGAGTAAATATATTCTCTTCCTTTTATGCTCAGGACCTCAGAAACGGAGGGGAAAAAAACCATTTCACAGGCAACAACTTTTTCCAAATTCTGCTAAACCATCTTGACACCAGCAAGAAGCTCCTAAATACAACCAGTGCTGCCAGAGCTAAGGAATGTAAAGCACAGGACAATCAGCTTTACATTAAACATAAATGCTTTTTCTTAGCTTTTTCAAGACCATAATACAGAATTGAATGAAAAGGAACTGGCAAATGTTGAACTGCATTGAACTAGTGAAATTGCTTCTTTTAATTTATTTAGGCGTCTGTCTGCAGCTCATAAATTGGTCTACAAGTTTTAATACTCCAGGATTCTTTATTTGGTATTTGATGCCAAAAGTTGCTACAACAACTAACAAAGAAATGAAATAATTTCTGAGAACTGCAAGAGGCCTGCCTCCCATACTATTAAATGAAGATATGACCAAATATATAAATGACCCCTATCAACTGGTATTCATTGTTTCAGCTGTGAACTGAGGCTTGATTAATGAGGACCCATTGCGGTAATTCATATTTGGCAATTCCCTGAAACAGCTTCACGCCATAGCAGTATGTCTTTTAGAAGTTGGAACGGAATTGGGAGAGCAAGATAACTAAATACTTGCTCAACTTATGAACTTTACCCAAGTGTCAGCTTTTAGCACAGAGAGAGACCTACGTAAATCTTTGACCTGATGTAGTGATTCTTATGTTATGACCTTATTGGTCACTCCTGAAATTCAAAATCCTATTTATTAAAGAAAGTATTCTTCCTGAACCACCTCGATTTAGTACAGTTAATTCATCCAATGGTACATCAAGCATTGAGACATAGCTCTTAAGTACAGGAATGGGCCCTTCCTCAGAAGCTAGACCTAACCAATTCACACATACCTGTGTGAATCCAGATGCATCTGATCACAAACCTCACCAATTTCAGAATGAAATACAAAACTTACAGCTTCCAAATATTTTCCTATTCTCACTTACACACAAAAACAACCTACCAATTAACAGAAGTGTTGTGAGTACTTGCTGGAAGGAACTACATCAATGCTGACAATATCATGGTAAATATCAGTAGAATAAAGGTGCCAGAGAAAACCAGAAAAGAAAAGCCCTTACACAATCATACTGAGAAAGCCAATGAAAGCTTCGTAAACCAGTAGATTAGATGAACCAAAACAAAGGCTGGTAAGAGCAAGGGCAGAGAGACAGCACAAAACAGGAGAAAGGGAGAGGGCAGGCAGGCCATCCACTTGTGTCTTGATGAGTTTAGCTCACCTTTTTTCTAGACTAGTTTCATGGTGCTTTAATCTAGCCTAGCTCACCTTTTTTCTAGACTAGTTTCATGGTGCTTTAATCTAGCCTAGCTCACCTTTTTTCTAGACTAGTTTCATGGTGCTTTAATCTAGCCTAGCTCACCTTTTTTCTAGACTAGTTTCATGGTGCTTTAATCTAGCCTAGCTCACCTTTTTTCTAGACTAGTTTCATGGTGCTTTAATCTAGCCTAGCTCACCTTTTTTCTAGACTAGTTTCATGGTGCTTTAATCTAGCCTAGCTCACCTTTTTTCTAGACTAGTTTCATGGTGCTTTAATCTAGCCTAGCTCACCTTTTTTCTAGACTAGTTTCATGGTGCTTTAATCTAGCCTAGCTCACCTTTTTTCTAGACTAGTTTCATGGTGCTTTAATCTAGCCTAGCTCACCTTTTTTCTAGACTAGTTTCATGGTGCTTTAATCTAGCCTAGCTCACCTTTTTTCTAGACTAGTTTCATGGTGCTTTAATCTAGCCTAGCTCACCTTTTTTCTAGACTAGTTTCATGGTGCTTTAATCTAGCCTAGCTCACCTTTTTTCTAGACTAGTTTCATGGTGCTTTAATCTAGCCTAGCTCACCTTTTTTCTAGACTAGTTTCATGGTGCTTTAATCTAGCCTAGCTCACCTTTTTTCTAGACTAGTTTCATGGTGCTTTAATCTAGCCTAGCTCACCTTTTTTCTAGACTAGTTTCATGGTGCTTTAATCTAGCCTAGCTCACCTTTTTTCTAGACTAGTTTCATGGTGCTTTAATCTAGCCTAGCTCACCTTTTTTCTAGACTAGTTTCATGGTGCTTTAATCTAGCCTAGCTCACCTTTTTTCTAGACTAGTTTCATGGTGCTTTAATCTAGCCTAGCTCACCTTTTTTCTAGACTAGTTTCATGGTGCTTTAATCTAGCCTAGCTCACCTTTTTTCTAGACTAGTTTCATGGTGCTTTAATCTAGCCTAGCTCACCTTTTTTCTAGACTAGTTTCATGGTGCTTTAATCTAGCCTAGCTCACCTTTTTTCTAGACTAGTTTCATGGTGCTTTAATCTAGCCTAGCTCACCTTTTTTCTAGACTAGTTTCATGGTGCTTTAATCTAGCCTAGCTCACCTTTTTTCTAGACTAGTTTCATGGTGCTTTAATCTAGCCTAGCTCACCTTTTTTCTAGACTAGTTTCATGGTGCTTTAATCTAGCCTAGCTCACCTTTTTTCTAGACTAGTTTCATGGTGCTTTAATCTAGCCTAGCTCACCTTTTTTCTAGACTAGTTTCATGGTGCTTTAATCTAGCCTAGCTCACCTTTTTTCTAGACTAGTTTCATGGTGCTTTAATCTAGCCTAGCTCACCTTTTTTCTAGACTAGTTTCATGGTGCTTTAATCTAGCCTAGCTCACCTTTTTTCTAGACTAGTTTCATGGTGCTTTAATCTAGCCTAGCTCACCTTTTTTCTAGACTAGTTTCATGGTGCTTTAATCTAGCCTAGCTCACCTTTTTTCTAGACTAGTTTCATGGTGCTTTAATCTAGCCTAGCTCACCTTTTTTCTAGACTAGTTTCATGGTGCTTTAATCTAGCCTAGCTCACCTTTTTTCTAGACTAGTTTCATGGTGCTTTAATCTAGCCTAGCTCACCTTTTTTCTAGACTAGTTTCATGGTGCTTTAATCTAGCCTAGCTCACCTTTTTTCTAGACTAGTTTCATGGTGCTTTAATCTAGCCTAGCTCACCTTTTTTCTAGACTAGTTTCATGGTGCTTTAATCTAGCCTAGCTCACCTTTTTTCTAGACTAGTTTCATGGTGCTTAACAGGAGAAAGGGAGAGGGCAGGCAGGCCATCCAGCCACCACCAACATCAGGATGCAGAAATGCATGCTGCATCAGTCCATCCGAAGGGGAAATTATAAACCCATCTTAGTGATTCAGA
>VYZW01037030.1:5272-29539 GCA_013401315.1 Balaeniceps rex | reverse complement strand
TTCTTGTTCACACAGATTGAATACAAAGATGTCAGCACAATTAATAGGAAAATTTTAAAAGTGGTGACATTCGTTTTAGTTTTGAAATGGCATTTTTCAAGGATCTTCATAGATCCTTAAATGGCAGCTTTTTAAGGATCTTCACAGAAAAGAACAGCATCCATGGTTTTTATATTCATAAACAGCATATTAGATTTAATAAATCTACTTAATCTTGTGTTTTAAAGTAGATCTTAAATATTATAAAATTTTTCTTATGAATTAGATGTACAAACCCTCCATGGTTTCCTTTAATTCTTTTTATGGGTATCGGAATATATGATTTTTGAAAGAAGTGTTTGTGGTTAGTTTATAATTCTTGGTAAAGTATTTGTCTTCCTCTGTTGTCAGTCCAGTACTAGCACGGTAGATGCTTTGTAAATTATAAAGCAGTAGATAAAAATTTATTTGGATTACCCGTATTATTAACTTTCCAGTTAGGAAATGAAAAAGAACAGGTAATGGAGCCGAGAATAAAATGTAGGAGTGCTTTAATTTAAAACCCAGTAAGAACTCTTAATCCACTAGGAATAAATCCACCGCAATAGGATAGTGCTCTGAAGCAGAATGCAGATTTTGTTCAAGCCAGGTGAAGTGCAATTTCCAAATCCAAACAGTCGTCTTGTATGGCTGGTTATTCCTCATTTCGCTTTGTCTGAATCTGGGTGACTGCTCATTTCTCTGTCTGGATTTCTCTTTCTTCTGTGGTGTTTTTGTACTCTCTTAAGTTTGTTCCACATCAAGCCTTTCTGAAGCCGTTTTACACTGAATCGTTCCTCTCCTACATTTGTGTTTATGTATGCTTATCTGAGCATCTACACAGAGTAGAAGCTGTGGGTGTAATCATGTAGCAGATACATGGATGATTATGATTGATATTTTAGTTGTATATACACCTTAGATTTTAAAGCTTGCATATAACTATCAGGGTATATCTTGATTAAAAATTAAGAGTTATACTATTTTTAGCTGAATTCCTCATACTTTGCTCGGTATGGGTCAGTGCTTTGCTTCTCTTGGAAAGAATTCATATCCGAGATGGTTTCTAGCATGTTTTGCTGTTTCAGTTTGGCCTGGTTTAAACACCAGAAAACCATCTGGATTTGTACAGGTTAGAAAACACCTGAACACAGGTCGTAGGAAAAGCAGGATAGACAGACAAGGAACAGAAATGTTTGACCTCTGTTAAAAAAAATAATACAACCAAAACTATTCTTTTCTGTTGCATTGGTTTTGGTTTTTTGGGTGGGTGATTTTTTTGTTTTTGTTTTTTTTTGTTTGGGAGTGCAGAGGAATGCACTCATGAAGTTTCGCACAGGATGTTTTTTCTGAAAGTCTGATTTTCTTCCTGTGCTTGTTTGGAGCCTGTTACCAGCACTTTTTTCCCAGGTAGTTTCCACCCCCCGTCCTCCCCCAAATGTACTTTAACAGAGAAAGTTGGTGTGATTCCACTGTTACTCATGTTGGATGTAAACAACACTGGTCATCAATTAGATTTTTCCTGCTATCATTTTGTCTTTTTGGTGTTTCTTTGATTTGTGCATAAATGTTACATAAATAATCATTATGAATAATTTGATTGGAGATGTCAGCATTTGCAGATGTCTCATACTAATCCATGCACACATAGCTGCTTTGTAGTTCCGTATATTGCAGCAATCTGTTTTGAATTTAACAAACTAGCTTGTTTGCATGAAGACATCTTAATATACATTCAAAAGAAAGTACTAAAAACACAGGCAAGGAAAAAGCACAGATGCTATTTGTAGGAATCAGTGAATTACAGTCCTTGTAGTCTATTCCTTCTAACAGTTGTTTTTCCTCCTGTAGGACTTAACTAAACGACTGCTTCCCCGATCCATCGAAAACAATGGAAGTGGATCATCCTCCTCGCAGGTATAGGGAGGGTATGGGGGGTTTGTTTCCTCCTTCACTGCCGTGTTGTCTTTGTGTTATGTTGGCTTAAGTGCCCAGTATATGTCTTCATGCTGGAGTAGGGATGACAAGTACTTGCCTGTCAGGATACTAGGGTGTTTTGTTTGTGTATAATCCCATTAGCTGGTATTAAGTGTTGTCACTGATGCGTGGAGCTTTTTTTGTGGGGACAGGCTAGTAGTATCTGATGGCATTGCTCATGGACACAGCCAGCACGGGGTACGGAGCGTTAACCTTGCCTTCAAAAGTAGAGGGCATATTGCATGGCTAGAAAGCCAATTTCTAGCTGAAGGAAAAGAACTGATAGGCTTAAAAAAATTGTCACTAGTCATGAAGGTGGAGATCATTCTTAAATATGTCTCAGAAAAAGTTTAGCTTGCTGGAGTGGGATTAGCAGTGGCTCCTAGCACGTGTGTCCCAACATTTGATTGTGGGGACAACATCATGCGTTCGTGCTTTCAAATCACTTCTGTAGCACCAGCAGTATACGGTACCATAGCACAGAACCTTTTGTTTTAGACCAGCACTTTAGCTGCATGAATCAATAATTGCATTTTATGTGAAAATCATAAAGCCATTTAAAATAAAATACGAAAAGGACTGTTCAAGACGCATGCTAGAACTAACTATTGTACAAGGACTTTTACAATAAATTTGTTCTCTTAATCATAGGAAAATCTCTTTGTGTCTTTGAGATAAATAGTCTTCTGTTTAATACATCAAGAAGTGAGTCACACAATTTTTTTTTTTTTTTTACATTTGGGACAACAGTAAATGCAACTATTTATTTTAGCTACGTATTCTTCACTTTTTAAAGGGGTTACACAGAAATACATTCTTTTAAAAGTTTAAATCAGAGCTGTAGTTTATTGGATTTAGTTGCTGTCTGAAATTGCACATGTCTGGTAGTTGCATGCTTGATTTTTTGCACAAGGAGATGATTCTTCTAAGGGAGTGGTAGCTATTTGGTGTCATGCATGTGTTAGGCAACAGTAGTTCCTTTGCCCAGGTCAGGTCTCTGTTTCCCAGGCTTCAGTGTGTCTGTCTGCCTAAAAGCAGTGCAGAAGTAATTACTTACTTTGTTTTTGCAGCTGGGTGACACTCAGTCTTTTGCCCAGAGGGTTCAGCTCCGACTTCCCTCCCTGGAGTCATTGTTTCGAAGCCCAGTAAAAGAGTCCCTGTTCCGATCTTTTTCTAAGGAGTCCCTGGTACGAACTTCTTCAAGTGACTCATTGAATCCACTGGACTTGGACGCAGCCGGTCCCACCTTCGATCCACCTTCCGACATTGAAAGTGAAACAGAAGAGCCTCTGGGAAATATGGGCAGCCTCAGCAAAGAGCAGCTGCTGCAGCGACTGCGCAGAATGGAGCGCAGTTTGGGCAACTATAGGGGAAAATACTCAGAGGTAAGTAATGTTGTTGCTGACTTACCTTGGCGGAGAGGGGAAAAAGATGAGGCTAACAGATACTGCAGTAGTGGATAGTCTTTTTGTTTCCCTGTTGGGAGCAAATGGATTAACTCACAGCTAACATGGAAGTTAAGTTATTGTTGTAAGTCTAGTTATTTTTGGCCTAGGACAGGCTAAATGTTTTCTGGTAATAAAATGTGGAAATCCTTTTCTTCTCTTATTTGTAAATAATATAATGTTGTCAGCAATAGAGATTAATTAGTAGTTGCTCACACAAAGTAGGCCTACGATGGTTTCTGCTGAAAGCCCATAGCAAGGCGTGGAGTTCAGTACAGAGGTGAGCATGGCTTGTACTCGCGTGACGGCAAGTTTACTTTTCTTCTGAAACTTGTTCTTGAAGTAGATGTATATTCCACGTACGTGCGACTGGCAAGTGTTTTGTTTTCAATAAATAAGTTCTACTCCCCATAATTTCCAGGTATTCCCTGGAAGGGATTCATTCAAGGGCTATTTCTTTTGCTATTTTAGTGAAAACCAATGATATAAGTAGTTTTGCTCCTCACTTTCCAAATCGTTGGGAAAAGTAAAGCTTTCCAAGTGGTGGTGTTGATTTTTTTTTTTAAAGTATGTGTGTGTTTTGCGTTTAAAACTGGCCATTTGCACTGTTTTTTACTGTTCTTTAAATGTTTGCTGCCCTCAAATACAAAAATTTCTGTGCAGACTTTTGGCTATTACTGTCAAAATCCCTGGAATCTAAAATATGTATATGGCAATTACAGTATTCAGCATATGCCTGAAAAAAACGTTGTCTTCCATTAATTCAGGAATTGTTGTCTCCCATTAATTTTTCATTCTCTTCTGGCTAGTATAAGAAGATACTTTTTTTTTAAAGTTTATGCAAACAGTGTTGCCAAATGAAAATTCTTCAGTTTGTAGGTTTGTAAGTGCAAAATAAGTATGACTGAAATTAAAAGTAATTTTGAATTCTGAAAAATCCTAATTTATTTTAAATAAGAATTTGAAGCTATCTTTTGACTTAGAGATTTCTGGTTTTGGCGTTGGGGATTTGTTTTCCTTTAACTTTTCAGCAATTTGAAAACTGAATATTCTAGTTCCAAGTGCCATTATGCTTCTTCAGCTTTGGACAGCTTAGGCAATTGTGATCAAATTTTTAATTAAACTAAATTGTTCAGTTACTCATGAAGTCCTTTTGTCAGCTTACAATGAGAAATATTGTCCACTTCCAGTCTTTCTTTGTCTGCTGGGTATATTCAAAGCACATGGGATGAGAACATTCAGTATTACACAGACCTTTTTTTGCTAGACTTGTAAGTGTGTTTTTTAATGCATACTCATTGTAAAATTAATTTTAGTTAAGCTCTCTGGGACGTGTAACCGTTACAAATGTACATCCCTGTGGGGTAGCTGTCTGGGATGTAACTTCTGATACAGTTGGTTTTTTTGACTGCCTGTATTGAAGCATGGCTGTTCTTAGAGGTTTTTTTAGTGAAGGGAAAACTCCATGAATGCTGAGTAACCTCATTGTTTTGTCATGTAGGCTTTATTTTTCTAACACATTGGAGATATTTTATAAATGGAAAAAGGAAACATTGAGAAAATTTAAGTATGTTTCTGTCAGAAGAGCTTTCTCAAGTGAAGAGTTTGAAAATGCAGATAGTGATACAACTAAGCAAAGTATTTTGATAGCTATAAGTGGATGCATTATCATCATTATACCTGATTTCTGTATTTTAGCTAGTGTCCGCTTATCAAGTTATCCAGCGGGAGAAGAAGAAGCTACAGGTAAGCATTACTTTTCATCCTCTCTTACCTGAATGCTTTTCTGAATCTTAAAATGTGTAATGCAAATACAGATTTAATTTTCAGTGTCTTGTGTGTGTGTTTATACAATACGTTGTGTATGTATATATGTGTGTGTATAATAAAAGACCTTTTCTTAGCTGGGATTTCTAAGGAAGCCAAGCTAATAGTAGTTTGTCAAAATATATTGTATATAATATTGTATAAATATTGTACTCCAGCCTTTTTTTATTGCATCAGCTGAATTCAGGTGATAGATTGCCAACCCACAGTTGGCGGTTTATGATAATACTTACACATCAAGTTTGACTTGAAAGAGAAATACGAATCATTAATTCTTCTGCTGAAATACATTCTTTTATATATAAAGTTATATTTAATACACCTGATGTTTATTCTTCCTTTTTTTAAGGGCATTCTGAGTCAAAGTCAGGATAAAGCACTTCGCAGAATTGGAGAACTGAGAGAGGTAATTTCCTTTATTGATTATTTACTTTATATCACATGTACATAGGATCTTTCTCTGCCTAGCTTTTGATTTTTTTGTTCACTTTACAAAATACTTTCTATTGCACAGAATGGGTTTTTACCACTTGTTTTCATTTGTTTATATGGGGTTATTTCTCTGGCTTGTTTCCCATTCAGCAGCTTATTGTCATACTCTAAGACAGAGCTGTTCATCTTACAGACTGAACTGCTTTTCTGTTCATTGTGAAATAGGTAGAAATGTGTGTGGTTCTTGAAGTATTGTTGGGCCCAGCAGTAGATGTCCCTGTGCAATTTGTTGCTCTTCTAGTATTGAGAAATACTAGTGTTAGGCAAATAAAAGTAATAGGCACTTTTTAATAAAGATTTTAATGACTATCAATAAAAAAAGTAGTATCAAATTTTTAAAAATACTGGTCTTGATCTCAGTTATAATATTTGCATTGTTTTTATGGATTTGCAGTATAGTTTGATTCCAATCATAAAATCAGGTAGGTTGTGTGATGATTATTGTCTCCTTAGGTTATAATGGAATTAAAAGGAGAAGCTCTAATGTATTTGGTATTGATAGTAAACACATTGGGCTTAATTAAAAGACATGTACAAATTATTGGGCAGAGGAAATTAAAAGGGCAAGTTCACAAAAGCCATATTGTCAAACCCTGGTGAAGCAGAACGTGAAGCTGAAGCCTTTTTACTGCACAGAGAGCCAGTGCCGCATCAGGTTCGGAGATGGGTGTGCAAGGGCCTCTCTGTCCATGCTCTTACCTCGCTTGGGAGCCAAGTACCAGCTCACTCAAAGCCACAGGCTTTCTCTATGCTGCACTCCTGTTTTTGGCATGCGCCATGCCGAGCAGCAGCGCTGGCGTGGAGGTTGCAAGAGCCATCAGACCATGACGAGGTCCCACCTTTGCCTGAAGGCAGACTAGCTCCAAGCAGTCGGGTGTCTCATCTGCAGACAGGGGCCAGGGTCGGTCCCTTGAGGGTGAGAGACAGGGACTGTGAGCATCCAGACGTGCATGTACCCACGCTCCTGCTCACCCTCAAGGGGCTGCCCTTGGGCAACCAGTCAAGCAGCCAGTCATTTCAAAGGAGGTCACTGGCAAATTGCGGGGCACACTTCTTCAGCGATGCGGGGTGTAATCCAGGTAAGTAGGCTGTGAATTGTGTGTGCCATGGGGGTAGCATTTTGGTTCAGATCCATGCTGCTTCTGCCCCAGCAGCTGAGAACAGCGGGCCAAAGTGCTGGGTCTGCTGTGCTTGTCTGAGCCAGAGCCTGTCGCCCTGTCCTAAGCTAAACTGCCAGCCCATAGGAGTGGAAAACCCACAGCATTACTGATAGAAGTGGCTTTCCAATGTTGTTTTTTCCAGTTCACTACAAGGTCAAATGAAAGAAGCTCATTCTGTGTTAAGTCTATATCTGCATGCTCCAGTAGGTTTAGTGTTTCAGCTTATTGGTACTTGGTAAAGTTTGGAAGGCATATATGTACTAGAGTTAAAGCTTTTGATGATGTAAAAGGGTTGGATGTGTGCATACTTACTTTTCACTTCTTCTGTCATAGTCTTTCTTATGCAAGTATACATGTAAGTTATATATACACACTCATATATTTCTGATTTTTATGGATATAAATTTGTATATATATTTGGCCTAAAATTTAAGTTCATTCTTACAAATCTTGTAGGTTTAAAGATTCCTTCAAATCTAAGCCTGAAATTCTTTTTTATTAATTGAAAAACTTCAAAAACTAGTTTTTTTGTCTTTTGGAAGCCCAAGTGTTACAGCATTAGGTAAAACAGACTTAAAAGAAAAATTACAAATAAAATGGTACGTTTCCTTTGTGGAAGCTAAAATGATAGAAAATAGATCATTTATTGATGTAATAATTTGTTATCAGAAATTAATTTAAAAAATCCTTTTCTTCATCATACAGTCCATTTTCCCCATAAATATGTTGAATCAGACAAGTTTGTTGTAAGAGGGCCATGTAGAATAAACTAAGTTTCCTTTGAGGCCAAGTTGACAGTGTGAAATAGTCCCTGGAAATCAATGTGTCTTTTGCTTACCTTAGTTTTTTCCTGTTAAGGGTAATTCCTCAACAGCAGTCTTCAAGCAGTCTTCAGTGTTTTCCTTCTCAGACAAGGATCAGAAGGGACTTTGGGATCCAAAGAGGACTATTTCTGTGTTGGTTTCAGTAAATCTCTTTTGACACTTGTTCTTGCACTGAGCTGCTTTGCTTTGCTTGGAAGGAATTGCTTCTAAAGCTCAGAAGCACAAGGCAGAAGCATGATCAGTAGCTGTTGAGAACCTGAGGCAATGCCATGTTAAAACGTGGATATAGTTACTTGGGAAGAGAGAGGAATAGTTTCCCCAGTGATGCCTTCCAGCGCTGTCCTGCCTGTGCATGGCTGGGCAGGCTCAGCTCACACAGCTGTGGTTCTCAAAGCTGGTATCAGGCTCAGCTATGGCAGCAGGGATTCACTGTTGGAGGTAAGGGATAGGCACCAAGAGAGCATAAAAGCAAGATTCTGAGTTGGAGGTCAGCAACGCAGGAAGCATCCACTGCCCTGTGTTTTGTCTCTTGTTTACTTTTTCATCCTTTCTTTCTCTTTCTGTCATCCTCTATCTTTGCCTGGCTAACAGAACCCATGTTTGTGGGTGGTGCTCGCTTTTATATAAGCGATCTTTGCAGAATAATGGTCATAGAGGCATTAGTTTCCTGGGGTAAATCACTGGGAAGGTATATATGGATGAAGTAAATATATAAATAAAAATTTAAAATACAAGTTTGGGAAATTATTTACAGTGTATGCATGAAATGTGTATGGTTCTGATTCTCTCAATAAGCAGTTAGATAGGAATTAATTTAACTTTAAATACATTTGTTTTCTATTAGAACAATAATTATTTAAAGAAATGAAAAAAATTAAAAGCATAGGAAGTAAATAAAAGAAACCTCCCTAAGGCAGTATTTTATAAGATTATGTAGACGCAGCCAAATGAATGCAAGTAAGTAGCAAGTAAAGCCACATAGTTAAGTTCTTCGGCATTCTCTGGCTTTTTCATTTGAGACACATTTGCGGAATAAAAAGGCTAACTTTCTGCTCTTATAAATGGCATTTGTCGTATTAGAATGCTAGCATATTGAATAAGCATAAGAGAAATGTACATTTTTGCTGTTTACGTTGACGTAATCTGGTGCTTAAATGAAGAATCTAGTTTACTGAAGTACAGTCTTTAACTTCCAGGAGAAATGGGTGCATGGAAGACAGTTTTCAGGAGCAGGCTTGAGGTGATCCCTACACAAACTTATTTTTAGGAAGAAAGAATTGCTGATCATTTTGCATCAGATCTAGACTCTTGCTGTTTTAATGCTGGTATTATAATGGGATGTTCTTATTATGTTGTGTGGAATGTTGTATAGTAAAAGAAATATCCACTTTATGGTGGTATTCTGGGGTCACAACTGCGAAGAGGTATTTTTATTATTATAATATTTTGATAAGCCTTTTAAATTCACATTTCAGTTTTCATTTGAGACACGTTTATTTATGATTCTCAGGAGCTCCACATGGATCAACAAGCTAAGAAGCATCTCCAAGAGGAATTTGATGCTTCCTTAGAAGAAAAGGATCAACTTATTAGTGTCCTGCAAACTCAGGCAAGATACCTTACCCAACAGATGTTCTTCAAAACTGCTCTTCCTACTTTTTCTTTTTTAAACTATGCATTTCCTATAATGCATGTCCATGTCTTTTGTAATTGCTGCAATGTTTTAAAGCTCTTGAGAATTTATGATTATCTAGAAAATAAGTGCCTGTCTCTGGTAGAGGATACCTTTGTAAAATCTCACTCATGTTAAATATGATTGTTTGATCTGTGCTTAAATACCTTCGTAATGTCTTCGTTATCAAGAACATAACATTAGCAGATGTTTGAGCTAAAATTGCTTTGGCAAAATTTATGTGTTTTGCTTAATTAGTCTTTGTTTCTCCACTCATAATGATACTATTTTTGTTAATTGGAAACATAATTCTGATTTTAAAAAATGCTAAAAAAATTCAGACAGATTTTTCCTTTCTCTACTTGCTGATATCAGTTTTATTTAACTCTCTCTAGTTTTGAAGATGAAAACATGATCTACTTAGAATCCTTGGGTTTTTTAACAAAAAGAACATTTTGTTTAGGTATCGTTGCTGAAACAGAGGTTACAGAATGGTCAGATAGGCACTGAATTGCCTGATCCAAATATCCGATCTGAACCACAAGTTCTAAGTCCAACAAAAGAAATCAGTACAGAAAATACTGTGGAACCAGGAAGCAATGGTAGGTATTGCAGCTTTTTCAAGAGATCTTGAATTTTGGGGAATAAGCCTGCTGTTACTTATGATGGAGTAACAATACTTAGGGCTGAACATGTGATAGTAAGGATATATTTTCTAGAAGGAGACAATTGTTTTGAAAACTGTGGCAACTGGAGAACAGGATAACCTTTCTAAGATACTAAATTTTCATAAGAATTCAAATCTGATACGTCTTGCCTTTGTCAATAATGACGATAGTATTGTAATTATTGCTTTTGCCGGAAGGGGTTGTTACTATCCCCACTTAATATGATAAAGAGATTCTGTCCCCCATAAGCAAGGACCTATCCCTGGAGTCTAGAGAGGAGNCTTTTTTTTTTTGCCCTTTTTTTTTTTTTTTGCTTTCTCAGGAAAAAGTAAAAGCAAAGATCAATTTTGATATTCATGCTATTGAATAATCTAAGCGTTCCTCACATCAGGCGCTTACTTGAGTTATGGGACTACTAGTACTGTGTATATTTGATTACTGAGCAAGGAACATAGTAATGCTGATATATAATGAAAGTGTCATTCATTGATATCCTTCATAAGAGGTAGGGTTCAGACAGAGGTGAACATGCATCTCGAAATGATCTTTGTTCAGCATCTGCCATGATTTTTGTATGTTTAGATGATATGAAGGGTTAGATCAGAGATTTTCTTATCCAGCATCATGTCTGTTGTAGTGCTTAGGAAATAGCCTAAGTATCCAGTCCCTAAGAATCAGGGTTCAAGATGTTTCCTGTGCTGGAGTCTGCTTCTGGACTATAGTGTGTAAGACTTGTGGTCGTGAACTGAACCTCTGAATTTGTCTGATCCTATTTTCTTGCCAAGTAGTCTTACAGCCTTCAGAGCATCAGAACAGAACACACAGTAAAATATTACTCAGTGTGCTAGTTATACAGAGAGGAATACAGCTCGAAAAGATGCTAAACATGGCCTTTATCCTGCTGAATATAGTATTGTCAACCTGGATATTTTAGAATTAACATCATACCCAGCCCTGGGAAAGCAGGAATCTGTGAGCTTGGCACTTGAGAGATGTGATTTGCTTTGTTTCATGTTTTTTCCTGCTTGTGAATATTCTGTTAGTAGCAGCAGGCAGGTTTATAAATCATGGTGACTTTTTAATTGCATAGAAAATCTTGTTGAATAATAGTTTGTTTTTGAAGCTTGTATAATAACGGGGTTTGTAAATTAATTTGGGGTGAAAGACTGTATTTATTATTTGTGTATGTGTAGCATGTTTCTTGCAGTTATAGTAGTCACTAGGAAGTTTTGCAAACTTTGCACAACTTACTTTAGAGACCTGTGAGTCACCCACAATGTGAATGATGAATGGAGATCTCCATTTTGGAAACAGTGTGCATATGATAATGTTGGTATATTGTCTTGTAGAGGGTAATGAAGATTCTGTTAAAACACTGGAAACTCTTAATCAGAGGGTGAAGCGCCAAGAGAACTTGCTGCAACGTTGTAAGGAGGTGATTCGGTCACATAAGGAGTGCTGTGCCCAATTAACCAACGAGAAAGAGGCACTTCAAGAACAGTTAGAAGAGAGGCTTCAGGAACTGGAGAAAATGAAGGTATGGAAAATGCTCTTAACTTTATGAGTGGCTACTAAAAACACAGTAAAAACTCTATTGCAGACCGTTAAACAAACTGCCTTGGTACTTTTTTGGAGTTAAAGGTGCAAAACCCACCTGGAATGAACACATTGAGCAGCTACTCAAAATGCTGTAAAGAAGGGTGTGAAACCTTACTGTATGAATAACCATCAAAATGGTATCAGAAATAAAGTAGCTGTGGGAAGTTGGGGTGAGGAAAAGACTGTCCTAGCACAAAAAGACAGGAGATAAAGTGAGTAAAGTGGAGCAGAGCTAAACCTTTAAGACATGGTGGAAGAGGCATCAGTTATGTAAATGAACAGAAAACACAGAAAGGCAGGACAGTGGAGAGCATAATATAGTGCAGATAACATAAGTGCAGTCCAAAAGCAAAATAATTATTTTGCTTGATTTTCCTTTTAAGGCCATTAATGCCAAGTGTGGAGTAAAAGTAAGGTGGCTGATGGTAATGGAAACATGAAAATGTGATAAGTGTAGCTGTACTCAACTTCAGTTCTGGAGATCAGATTCTCTTCTCTGTCTTGATCTCTGAGCAGTAGCCCAGTTTGAAAGAGCTCTGAAAGTCTTGAGTATTTTAAGGACCTTTTCCAGAACAAGGCCAGTAATGAGGAATTATGTTGCATTGCTGAGATCCTCTTGTAAGCCGAGATGCAGGTAGTAGAGCAGGTGCCTTAGGCATGTTTCTTGCCCATTTTACTGTAGCAGTTCTGACATCCATGAGAGAACTGCGGAGGCTGTAACAAAGCCTTCAGATATTTGAATTATTATGGAAGCCATGAGGCACTGGGAGATCTAAAAGTAATTCAAAGCCGCCTGCTTTAATTTCCCTGGGTTCTGCTCTGTGCTCTTCCTCCAAGGCATAGTGCAGGATAAGAGCTAAACCTAAGCTGTTTGTCAGAAAAAGGTATTTTCTTACAGATGGCAGTTCTTTAAACTCGTGGTTGGGGTCTTTTTTTAGGACCTTCACATGGCCGAGAAGACTAAACTGATTACGCAGCTGCGTGACGCAAAGAATTTGATTGAGCAGCTAGAACAAGACAAGGTAAACAAAAAAAAATTCTTTAAACTCTGTGTAGTTTTTGAAGAAGATTGTTTAAAACTCAAAGTATCTGGCTGCTTGGTATTAGAAGCTGTTCTTAGTTGTCTAATGTGGTTTGGTTTATGTTTTAAAGACCAACTATTTTAAGCTACCTGAGAATTTTATTGTATAGATACTTTAGGGTATTTGTCTGTTAGGTTATACTTAATACTTCAAGATGATGTTAATTAGGGTGGAGCAATTCTGCTGAATACACTCCTCAATGCTAGCTTTAAAACAAACAAACAAACACCCCCACCCCCCCCAAACACTAATGAAGATGAGATACAATGTAAATGAATTAAAAAATGACCAATGAAGGAAAAGTAACTGTAGTTTCTTAGGAATATGAAGAGTTTCTCAGTTTTTTGTTCCTTAAAGTTTTTTTTTATCATAGTCTTGCTACTTGGAGTAACTTCTGGTGGTGTAATAAGCAACACGACTAACACTTCTTATATCTGCATGATCTCTATGAGAAGCTTTTAGTTTTGGTTTGTTTCCAGAATGCATATTTCGAAGAAAAGTATCTGTACCAGAAGGAGGAAGTTTTCTGATGGTCTTTAGTTGCTGGAGGAGTTCTTTTCACCACTAGATAAATTTTGGCTACTGTTCAAAATAATCCCTATTCTTACCTTCTTTTTGTTAGCATTTTCTGTTTTCTGACATAGAAAAATACCATGATCTCTGGTCTTGTAGTAATAGAATAAAGTTTATTCCTGACAAGGACTGTGTCCTGGCTTGAAATTGTTTTAGCTGTATGTTTTATTTATTTGCTAGCTTTTTATCACAAGGACCTTTTCCATAGGGCATGGTAATTGCAGAGACAAAGCGACAAATGCATGAAACATTGGAAATGAAGGAGGAGGAGATAGCCCAACTGCATGCTCGGATCAAACAAGTAACTACTAAAGGCGAGGAATTAAGAGAACAGAAAGAAAAGTCTGAAAGAGCTGGTAAGAAATTCTGGACATTATTAGCTTTCACATGTAAACATAAGAAAGCTTCAGCATGGTCTTTTTGCACTTTTTCATCAGTTGTTGTTTGGAATGGATATTAAGAGATGCTCTTTTTCCTAATGTTCTGCGTACCACCCCTGCTAGCGTCATTTCTAACTTCACTTCTGGTCAGCAGAGTTTAGGGATGTTTTTGACCGGTTTGTCTCTGTTACCAGTTCAACTGGAGTTAGGAAGGAAATTGCTGAAGGACAGCTGTACTTTCCCATTTGTAGGAGAAAAGATTGATAGAGTTTTGTGCTGATATATCTTCAGGAGTGAAACTTGAACCTGTCTAGAAACTGTCACTATAATGCCACCAATATTTTACATAGAAAACATAGCAGTGAATGTGTAAGAGCTTGGGAGGAAGTAGGAACAAGAGGATGTGTTACAACTATAATAAGCATTTTCTTTCAATAATGGTAGCAGAAGCATTTCTGATTTCTTTTTAGTGAAACAGCAGTGATGATTCCTTTCGCTTCAGGCTTGGAACCTAGCGGTTATGTAACTATTAAACGCTGTAGTTTGGTTTTGATGGCAATTAGGTAACATTAAGTATGTGTGCTTGCAGTTCTCCTTTTGCTTGCAACTAAGTTAAAAGGTCAATCCGCCCCCCCTTTGTTTTTTAAACAATGAAATTGTTTTGCACTGTATCTATCAAAATTCTTTTAGAAGAATTTAGTTTGCTGTCGTAGGCGTCTAAAGGAGTTCACTCTTTTGGCAGATGCTCAGATGTGGTTAGTTTGCATAAAACATTATGCATATTTTCTTTCTCTAAAAAGAGAGAAGTTCAAACAATACAGTTCACAGGGGTTTATTTTAAATCTATGTAGATTTAGATCAGAACTTTCAATTTTAAAGATTGGTTTGGGTAGATCATTTGGCTGTAATACAGAAAAGCAGCTTGAACATCCATCTTGTGAAAGTAACAAACATTTTGATTAGGTGCCCTCCTCTCCTACCCTTTCAGGTTGCATGTGTCTTTTTAGCTCTGGAAATTCGTATTTCAGAAGTATGTCAGTCCTGCTAAAGTTGGATTTTGTTCAGTTCTTGGAGACAAGAAGCTTTTCTTCATGATTAAAAAAAAAAGCTGAAGAATATTTTGATACTTCTGTAGATATGAAGTTATTGTCATAGTTGTTTGAAACACAGCATTTTTTGAAGCAGTAGAAACCTCTTAATTATGAACTAATATATTCATGTCTGGTTAATACAGTAATTTTCTCAGGTTTGCGTAGCCAGAAGCTGAAAATGGGTTCGAGATGATGCTCTGGATACCCGAAAAACTTAACTATTGTAGTGAGAAGTAATTTCACTTATGAAGAACGTGTTGAGTACACTGCACTTTTCTAGGGGGAGATTTGTGTGTTAAATGTGCTCTCTTTTAAATAAAATTTTAAAGTACTTTTGGTAACTTGTGGTGCATAAGCGTCCACTTTACTTTTGAGTGCATTTCTTTTTGTACTCTGTTAAGCGTGCACATATAAATGTTGGAACCCTTGGAAAATTACTTAATACTACTTCTAAGATAGGCAAACTTGTACGGTGACCTTTATTAGGTTTTCCTGTTACTTCCTTGGCTTTATGCATTCCAAAAATGTTGTGACATACAATGGAAGTGTAGATCAATACAGTTGAACTAAGTTGTTCAGGCATTTGAGAAAACCACCATCAATATTGGGAGAGCCTGAAATTTCTTCTAGGTCACAACCTTTGCATTGTACCAGTTTTAAGAATTTGGCAGTTTCATGTTTTTGAGGTCAACATGTTTAAAGTTCTGTTTCTTGGATAGTTAATGTGAGATGACTTTTAAGTTCTAGACTTCTCTTTTTCTATATAATGATATAGTGAAGAATTGACTTCATTGGAATATTGTATTTGTAGAAATGTTAATTTCATTTATGTTATGGCAAAATAAGGATAAGCATAATACACTTATACTTGGAATTTATTTTCATAATCGTATATTGTAGGCTAAAAAGTGGTATATTTTTCCACTTCATGTTTTTAACTTGCCTAGAGTTACATGTCTGGCTTTTTTCTTTGTAATTCAGTGACTTCAGTGAAATGCTCCAGTGTTTGATTTAATGTTAATGCATTTTTGTGTAGTGAAATAGTGAAAAGATATGTATGCTTATTTTGTGCGTGTTGTGTAAACTGTAACTTGGTCTCCTCAGCTGAAGTTCATTTTTTTTGTAGTTAGAGGTACATTATGTTGAAATCTCACAGAGCATCTTGTTTTTGTGCATCCACACATGCCAATAAGTGAATCATGGTGCCTTTCCCAAGCCTTGTATGAACAGGACTGGGGTAAGGGCTCTTTTTTCTTACATCACACATGGGTGCTTGAAGTGGGCTCTAAAAAGTAAATTCTGTGCTTCTCAGGCACTTTAACTTGAAGTAACTGCAACTGATTTTTTTTTTAATGCTTTGCAACGTACGTAGAATATTTACATTTTACTTCAACAAAGCTATTTATAGCATTTGTAAATTCACTGGTAAACTGAAGTTTGTTTCTCGTGAGACTACTTGGCATAAGTCCTTTCTGACTTTTCAGGATGCAGATTATTGACTTATTTATATTCTGTACAGTAAACAAAAAAAAAGTCTTTAGAAAGCAAATTCATTTTGCTTTACTTTGCCGTTCTTTGTAGGGGACATTTCTTTTGCAAGCTTAATTAATGTATGCTTTGCACCTTTCTACAGAGAAACATAAAGCTTGGACTGTACATTTAAAATCCTGCCTAGATGCACAAATCACTTATAGGAAATGAATTCAACCTTTGTTTCTCAAACTTTTGACAAGATGCCTGCTCTCAGACTTCCGTAAGAAAAACATGTAAATCCTCCTTTGCCATCCTGTTTAGTGCTTTCTTCACAATTTTCAGCAGTAGATGGCACTATAGTTGAAGATAACACTTCGGCAGCACCGGGAGAGTAAGCAAGAAGCCTTTGCAGTACGGACTGGTGTTACACTGGGTAGGAGAGGCAAGGTGAAGGGAACTTAGACTGGTATTTTGGAGTAGCGTATGCAAAGCAGTCAGCTCTCTAGCACATGTTTTATATAAATCAGTTTTGCAACCTCGCACTTCTTAAACTCTGCTGAGGCTCCTTTTGTCTAATTTATATACTGCACAAAAAGGTTTCCAGTTTGTGTGGCTTGGTCACAGGAATGGGATTTTGCAAGGCTCATCCGAGACTCTGTTGGTGTGCTTGTTACCATTTCTGATTTGCCACTGTGCCTTCGTGAGACTTAACTTAAGCAGTGCCTTGGTTCAAAGATCTTCCCTCAACAGTAGCTCTGCTGGTTGGGGAAGAACACAGGCAGTGCCTTTACTCTTTGTGTTCAGAATAGATGTATTTGGATCAAACCACGGACTTTTATTGCAGGCTTTTATCCACAGTAGAAGTAAAATCTCCAATAGATTAAAAATAACAATAATAATAATTTAGACCATGTTCTGTCTACTTGATTTAGCCCTTTGCTGGTTTGAAACTTGGTTGTGTCATGCTCCACTAGAATTAGCTACTTTGAATAAAAATTTTCTGTGTTGCTTAAGTGCTAAAAGTGCCTGAGATGCATATAATTTAACTTTTAGAGATCTGTATTTCTGTGAAGTGTTGCTTCTTTGTGCTTTCATACACCCTTGGCGTTTTATCCATCAGCTTTCGTCTAGCTTTTGTATTAGCATCCTGCTTGCGATGACAATGATGCAGCTGTCGTACTGCATGCTGCTCAGCTATTACATATCAGTAGTCAATCCTAGTGTGAACCTGGATCTTCTCTTTGGCGGATTTGTGGGCTATGGCAAATGCATTCTCTTTCCTTTTGCAGAAGTAACAGGTTTCTCAAATGAAAACAAAGTATATGTTGCGCAGAACAAGAATCAGAAAACGTCTATGGAAAAGTGAAATAACTTAATCTTTTACTTGCAGGCTTTATTTTCAAGCTATACTTTGTAAAGGTCTGTAGGGTTGGGGTTTTTTTTTAAAGCCATTTATGATGCTGTAATACTGAACGACTTGGCCAATTTTGCTGGCTGTGTGTGCTTTTGTTAGGGCTGAGTGGAGCATCAGGGACGGTGCCATTCTCCAAACACACTTGCGCAGGCTGTGTTCATAACCGAGTTGTGCACGGGCAGGTGAGGGGGGAGGACTTGAGTCCTGTGGGTCCCAGGTGGCAAATGCCTTTATGGGGACTGTGAAAAACTGTGCTTGGAGAGTAAGGAGCTGTAAGCCTTGTGCATGCTTGCATTATGTTTTAGACTGTTTCGCTGTTTGAAATAATCTCTAGTGCTCTTCATTTTTTGTAATGAGTTTTAGTATTTATTATTTAAGTAGAACTGGGAGTGGAAAAGTGGATACAATGATGTGCTTTGGTATTGCCAGGGTCAATAACAACCCTGTTTTGCCCTAAAACATGATTGTTGCTGTGAGTAGTCAGAGAAAGGCGTCCTCAGAAAACAGAAAAAAATTCTGGAAAAGGTCAGAAATTGGGCGAATGCAATTTTATAGAATTAAGTTACTTGAAAACATATTTGGAGCATTGCCTCGAAAGTATAGGTTATGGTTAAAAGCTTCAGTTTTAAATGTTATCAGATGATGTGGAATGGAAATTATTATTCACTTCTCAAACTCATGCCTGAATGTTATTAAATATAGTTTCAAAAAGACAAGGATTACGAGAATTGCTGTGAATGCCTACTAAGTAATGGTGAGTCAAGGAAACTAGAGGTCTTTTATGATTTTCTTTTTGGGATAGAACTAAGTGGAAGAAAGCTTAGCATACTAAATAACACTATAAAAATAATTTTGTTCTCTCTGCTCCCAGAATAGTATCCAAGTGGTCCAGGGTATAGTAGAATAATATACTTTTAGGGTTTTTGTGCTCTGATAAATTACAGCCTTGATATTGGCACTGTGATTTTGAATTTTACAGAGGTGTTTTGCCAAAGTTGTTTTATGCAAAAAATTAACCATATAGTAGACTGTTCTGAGACTGAATTTTCCTTTGATATGCGGCAGGGGTTTTCGACATTCATCATCTATTCAGGAAAAGAGATTTCCCTAATTGTGATCAAATTCTAGTCTTGTGTAATTCTATGTAGATTCTGCCATCAGTTTCAGTGAGGAACTTGGATACTGGTATTGAATAACAGTAACAACAATAATATAATAAAACAGCTCACAGCACAGGAATTTGTTTGCTTTCCTTTTATATATAAATGATCATCTATGAATTGAATAAAGTATGTTAGAATACTTTGCCTTAGCTGGCAAAGGGAAGAAGCTGGGGAATTATTGCTTCCAATTTGTAAATTAAAATGTGTTTCAGCAGACTTGTGCATCTTATGCAAATGTAAATAAATTTCATCACTGCAGCTTGAGTGTTCTTTTGAAACATCTTATAGATATTCAGGTTTTCTGGGAGCAAATCTTAGTATTTTTTTCTTACATTTTATTTGCAAAGTTAGAAGCACAAGACAGTCTTCGTAACACACAAGCATTTTTCCAGTATCTCTGAATTGCACTGATGGTAGTTTACATGAAAAGTAAATAGTGAAATAATGAAATTAGCAAAGCCATCTGTATAGACTCCACCAAACCCACAGTTTAAAGAGAAGATTATCTATGTTGTACAGTTCGAAATGAACAACTCTTAGGTAAATAAAGTGCCTGGTATTATACTTCAGTGTTCTATTCAGGAAGAAGTCTTTCATGATTCAGTAAAAACTGACTTCATAGCAGTCATCCCTGTTTTATGCTTCCATCTGCTTGTTTTAGTGGAAGAACAACTTGTGAATTGCCTTTTCTTCATGCAGCTTTTTTCATCTTCTTCAAAGTTATTCAACACGTATAGCCAGAAGAGAAGCCATAGTTTATTTATATCATTTTTGTATTTTATAGTGATTTTAGGGGAAGAAATAGAAGCTACAGAATGTATTGGAAGACATTCACAGCTATTTGTCAGTTCTCTTTCCTTTCTAGATAATAAACCCATGTGAATTCTTGATGGATTCCTAAGTTCATTCTACTGTTACTTGTCTAATTTACAGTTACTCAGAACTCTGTTCTTCTATCAAGGGATGTAGATACTTCTCCACTATAATATACTTTTTTTTTCTTTGCAGCTTTTGAAGAGCTTGAGAAAGCTCTGAGTATTGCCCAAAAGACAGAGGAAGCCCGGAAAAAATTGCAGGCAGAAATGGATGAAAAAATCAAAGCAGTAGAAAAGGCAAGTGAGGAAGAGAGGGTAAATCTTCAACGCGAGTTAACCAGAGTGAAACAGGAGGTGGTTGAGATTATGAAGGTAAAAGCTGAAACTCACCCTGTATTATTGGCTTTTAATCTAATCATTCAATTACAATTAAACTATAGTTGTAAAATACATTAGTATATCAGAAGTTTGTTATAGAATTTTCGCTATTTAATAAATTCTGTAAAAATTACTTTCTGGGATTAAAGATTTACTTAAGACAAAATAGAAAACTCCCCATATAGATTTTTTTTTTCCCCTAACAGTTTAAAATCAGTATGTTAGAGGCATGTAAAAATGAAGAGTATTACTCTTTGTTTCACAGTATCTAATAAAATTGTTTACTAGAAGTACACTTGAGACTTTAAAGGAAGTCATTAATTAATGGCAGTCAGCTCACATATCTCCACCAGGATTTTGGGTTTTAATACTAAGTACTTTTAATGATTATCCTAGCCCAGTATGTGTAAACGTTTAAGAACTTGTTGCCAAAGTGTTTGCTAGTTAAGAATTGCTAAAATTTGCTTCATCTGGCATATTCAGGTAGGAATTGCAGGAATTGCAAAGCTGAAAATTTGAACACCTTTAAATTGCAGTTCTTGTGTTGACATTTGTTAAGTTATTAATTTTTCTAAGAGAATACACTGATGCTTTAGGGGGATGACTGACTTGCATTACATTATTCTTAAACAAAGCACATGTGTAGGTTGTAGATAGCTGTCTACATGGAGTATCACCACTTGACTTTCTGGCTCATGAAATAACAAGAATACAGGGAAAGTTACAGACAGAAGTTCCTTTTCCAATTTATTATCACATTTGAACTGAAACTGAAAACAATAAGTTCACCTTGGTAGAAGAGTCTTTAGAAAATGTGATGTTTCTTTTAGTAGAACTGTGAAAGACTTGAGAAGGAAGATGGATAACTTCAAGCTGGAAAATAAGAACTGTCAGGGCTCCGAGTGATTGTTACTTATTCAAAGGGAGCAAAGAGATGGTTCTGGTTTCCTCTCTCTGTTACACTTCTTTTCTTATTAAGAAGTAATACAAGGTGCTTTGTTATTTAATATTTTGAAATTAGTTTTTTCTGACTTTGATTCACAGAAGTCTTCAGAGGAGCGTGTTGCTGAACTAGAAAAATTCCATAAAAAAGAAATGGCTACCAAAGATCAGGAGCTAAATGAGAGATTACAGGCCCAAGAAAAGGCATTCCAGGAGAAGTTGAAGGCAGCTCTTGTAAGTATCCCTAAAATGTGTAGAAAGACAATTCTTTAAATGTGAGGTGGGATTAGAAGTGTTAATCTGACCCTATTCCACAGTGAGAGACCTTCTGTGCTCAAAGATATGAATGTCCTCCAAAAGTCAGAGCTCAGAGACTTCAGCAACATGAAAGGAAAGCAGCTGTAGTGATCCAGACTGAATAATGATAATTAATCACTATCACTGCTCCCTAACAGCTGCATCTTGTGGGAAGGACTTCTTTTTTTGTAAACTCTTTTTGTTAGACTTGTTTTTTTTAATTTCTTCCTCTGGATCATTGGCGATTAGCCACAGCAACTGAAGTAAAAGAGGTACAAAGAATGAGGCTGTTATTTGAAAAGTGTTGGTATCATTATGTCTGGTTGCATTGTGCTATGTGAACAGGCTTAACTATTCATAGTGTTTGACCTCAGAAAAGAATTTTCTTCTAGGTCAGGCTGGGAGGAATCATTGGGATTCTTTGCTCTTTTTCATAAGCTGTAATCCACTTTAGAACATCACATAATTTTACCTAACGAATAGTAGATTCTCTTTTGTGCTCTTCAGTGATGGTTGGTGACTAGGACTATAGTCCCTTCCCGGCTATATTTTTCTGCCTGTTTCTCAGGTTATTTTTTTAATTGTAAGGATTAGAAGCTTAAAAATACATTAGCAGTGGAGATCTTTATTCCTCTAAGGTGTTACTCTCAATTAATCGAGGTGGTAAACAAACCAAAATGAAAGGCTGGATTGCATTATGTTTTTCATACAAAGAGAAGTAGAAGACAAATGGTTCCCAAGAAGAGAAAATGGAAGTGGTTTGTAACAATTTTATTTTCACAGATGAAGTACAAACTGTGTGTGTGTGGAGAAAATACAGGTGACTAGTGTATGACTCCTATTAACTGGTTTGTAAATATCCTATTACACTNAATCATAATTTTTGATACAGGAAAAAAATCAGAGTGAGTGTTTAAAAACCCTTCAAGAAAAAGAGCAACAAGAATCCCTGGCCTTAGAAGAACTAGAGCTGCAGAAGAAAGCAATACAGTCAGAGTGTGACAAGAAAGTTCAGAAGATGCATCAAGAAGTAGAGACTTTTAGAACTGTGAGTAAAGATTCCAAAAGGGTAAACGTTTACAAGAATTCCTTTCAGTATATATTTAATTGTGACAGGTTTACAAATACTGTGGATTTATTGTGATTGGGTTGCTTTAATCTCACAATGCTTCTTGTAGTGACAGAAATACAATGTATTGCCATGGTATGCTGCAGCCCCTAGATTTTTACAAGATTAGATGGCAAAATATAGAAATACATTCACTGGTATCCATCTACATAATTTTTATATATGTTATACAGGAGAGTTAAACTTTAAACTCTTTAAGTTCTGGGTGCTGCTACCATACAAACATTTATAAGGGTACTCAAGTAAGTAAAAACTTTGCTTAAATTTTTGAAGTGTCCTTTGCTTTATGTAACGGGTAACATTGTATTATCTGCTAATGCAAGTTTGTAC
Source organism: Balaeniceps rex (assembly GCA_013401315.1). Classification (NCBI taxonomy): domain Eukaryota; kingdom Metazoa; phylum Chordata; class Aves; order Pelecaniformes; family Balaenicipitidae; genus Balaeniceps; species Balaeniceps rex. The sequence goes on along the minus strand of VYZW01037030.1, from coordinate 6,790 downwards.
ATCACTCCCAAATATTAGTTTGGAAGTTTTGCCTATAGAAGCATTTTAACTTGAACGCAGCATTTCCATGAGAGGTGGAATTAAGATAAATCAGCAGGTATATACAAAGCTCCATAATAATCGTGTACACTCCTGATATCTTTCATCCTATGTATTGGTACTGTAGCTTAATAAAAAAATGTGAACATATCTCTCATAAATATAACGTGAATTATTTTATTTGAATTAGTTAAATTCTTTCCAAGTTTTTATTGTATCTATTTTTACTGCAGTGAAATAGAAAAATTTTTATTAAATAGCTAACTTACTGTAATGGAAGCAAAGTTGAGAACAAACTAGATGAATGAAAGGCTTACAGAAAAAGTTGATATTCACTAAAAATAATGGAGTAAGTGACTTGTAGTTATGTGAACCTGGTGAGATTTTTAAAAATTAATCAACTTGTTACCTTTTGAATATTCATATTCTTTTAAAACTGTGTTCTCTAACAGAGGATTCTTGAACTGGAAAGCTCTGTTGCAAAATATTCACAAGATGACAGAAAGCAATCAGAGGAGTTAAGTACTCTGATGGAGTCTGAAAAAAGGCAGCACAATAAGGAAATCAATGATATAGTTGAAAAACACAAGAAAGAATTGGAGAACGTGAAACAGCAGCAGGAAAAGCTTTGGACAGAAAAGCTTGAAATCTTAAAGCAGCAACAAGTAACTGAAATAGAAAAAATGAGAGAGAAACAAGAACAAGACGTAGATGCAATTTTGAAAGAGAAAGAAACAGTTTTCCGTGCACACATAGAAGAGATGAATGAAAAAACATTAGAAAAACTTGATGTGAAACAAACAGAATTAGAAGCACTTTCTTCTGAACTATCAGAAGCACTAAAAATACGTCATGATTTAGAACAAGAGCTCTTAGAATTGAATAGTAAAATGTGTGAAGCAAGGCAAGAATTTGAAAGAAAGTTGGAAGAAGAGAGGAAACAGCACAGTGAAGAGGTTGAAATGATGTTAAAAGAGCATGAAATGTCTATTCAAGGTGTTGAGAAGGTACTCAAAGAGGAACTCAACAAACTCAAGCAATCATTGGAGGAGAAAGACAGACATCTGGAGGAACTAAAAGCACATGAACAGAAACTAAAGGAATCTGCAGAAAGATCTGAAGCTGAACTCGTCCAGGTGTCTGCAAAGCTTGAGGAGCTTTCAGAGTCTCATCGGAGTACTTCTAATGAGCAGACAAAGATTTATGAAGAGGAATTAGCAAAGCTGCAGCAAAAGCTGACAGATCTTGAAGGTGAAAAACTGCAACTTAGTGAGCAGCTAGAAAGAACTGAATCCCAGCTGAATGAAGTCAAGAATGAGTTGGCGGCATACATCTCTCAGGTACATGGCCTGAAGCAGAGTTTGCAAGAGCAAAGCAATGAAAATACTCAAAAAGTAACCTCTCTAACACAACAATATGAATGTCAATTGAAGGATCTACAAAGAGAGGCTGATGAGACAAAGAGAAGTCTAACTGAGA
>VYZW01037027.1:32763-48145 GCA_013401315.1 Balaeniceps rex | reverse complement strand
TTTTTTTTTTTCCAATTTGGGTCTTTGCCTAGACTAATTTTTTTTAAGGGGAAAAAATTGACTTGCACTAGATACAGGATCTTGTAATTGGGAGTGTCAGGTAACCTTATGTGAAAAAATACCTCTTAAGAGAACTACTTATAATATACGAAACAATGAGAAAGCCTAGCTTCATATGTAATGCATGAACTTAGAAATACAAAAGAAACGAATACAACATTAAATTACTGAAAAATACTGTTATACTGTATGGCAAGTTATGTCTGTGAAAAAGCCAATAACAGCAAATCAGACCCAGGCCTTTTAGTTCAAGCGAATAATGCTCCTCTCAAAAAGTCATCTGGACTTCTACGGTCACTTTGAAACTAATCACCAGTAGAAATGTAACAAGGGGATTTTCAGAAAAAATCCAGGTTTTCCAACTTTCTATAGTTTACCTTTGTGTCATACACAAAATTTTTAAAAGCAGGTGAAAACTGGAGTCAGGGTCTAACTAGAAATGCTTTTGCTTCAAAGTTTTCCAGCTGAATCAAAATAGCACTGTGGTAACACTCTTGAAGTTTTCCAGCAAATAATGCTTTTAATTAATCACACTACAAGTGGCTTCTGTAAACACCCTGTTCTTATGATCTCTTAGATTATAGAGGGGTTTTGACCAGGAAATCCCCCTGCTTTACAAATTGCATTCTGAAATTCAGGATAATGATAAAAGGGAGCATACAGTGTAGGGAATGGAATTGACTTCATTTCCACCACACTATTTTCAAACATCATACAGCATTACTTTATTCATTAGTCCCTAAATACCTTCCCTCTACTGAAATTCAAAACTCTCACACATTTAAACTCTTCCTGACAGCACTTGGGGTTTTTTCAGTTTTCCACACAAAACTGCCCATTCTGCTTTGTTTCATTACATTTCTAGGTGAAATCTCTTTGCTTCTCTCTCGCTTCTTTAGATTCCCTCCCCTCCACCCCCCAAACTTAATGGGAACTTTCACTTAAATGGTCTTTAATAACCTTTTTCCTAAACCCTTCTGGTTTTGTTTATTACACTACCAAACCTCACAGTGCTTAGTAAGTGACAGCAACTTTTTAGGTTTTTTAAATCCATTTAATAAAGTCAGTTTGTAATGCAAGGTGTCAAATCAAATGACACGGGGAACTTCATTCTTCTATTCATCCTCAACGTACGCCATGCTCCTGCATAAAAAGTACCAAGACAAGCTTCCATATACTCCATTGAGGTTCAAAACTCTCCTGAGAGATCATTTCCACATTTGTAAGTATGCTCAGGCAATTTAACTTCTCCTCTATAACTACCAAAAATTGTGCTAATTAATGACAGCATGGAGAATTTAGATCCAGTTTTAGGAAATCTCCAAAGCCTAACATTTTCTACTTCGTTCTGCATGCAAAAAATCTTCATGAATTGTTATTTGTGGCAACTCTGGAAGATGCCAGCAAAATTCAGAATTTGGCTACCTCCCCAAGACTGATTTTAAACATCATTTGTGCCAGAATTAGAAATGTTTTCATTGATTTGAAGTTTAAAATCAGCATCAGTCAGACCTCTGTGCAGCTTTTTGTTCTTAAAATAAAACCTTCATTTCTTTTCGAGCCACGTGAAAACTAGATGGTGAATCAGCTTCAAGAATAAAACAAAAATGTTCTGCTGTTCATCAGAAAGTGAAGCAGCTTTAACGCTACCAAAACACACTATACTTTCCATCTCTAAATATTCCCATCCCCTCTGACATTTTGTTTGCTATGCTATAAACTAGTGAGTGACCCACTTTTAAGATGCAAGTCCCATTTGTCATAAAGATTTATCAAGGAAAAAAACCCCAAATATAGGGAAAACTTTATTTGGATAGTGTATATTTTAATACCTAATCCATCGTTATTACTCTGAGTTATGTCAAAAAGTCAAATCTGACCAACTGCAGAAACTACTTTCTTTGGTTGGTTTTGGTTTGTTGTTTGGTTTTTTTTTTAAAGCTGTTCTTGTCAAATCAGGTGAAGATAACTTTTGTTGTCAGGAGCTAGGGAGGCAGGCATCATTTTCAAAAATAAAGCATTTTTTCCCCCATGTGTTACTTACAAGTTCAAAACTCAAAAATGAGTGGTTTAGATGTTATAAGGAAGAAGAAGCAAGAAGCAATATAATATCCATTTTGTGAAACATTCACCCAGAAGTGTTTTCCCCAGGCTGGAATCTGAGTGTTTCTTCCTCCATCGTTTACTTCAATATTGCCGTTATGAAAGTTCAAGGAGATTCAATGAACTTTTTCTCCTTGATAGCATTTTGCTGAAAGTCTGCAACACTTACTGGGGAAAAAGATCTACTCTTGCAAAATATCCTGCAAAGGACAACTGTATTAAAATAAAAATCAACATAAACTGTATGTCATATTACATATTTAGTAGTTGTTTAATTTTGGAAATCTGATAATGCTCATAAAGCATCTTTGCTAGATGACTAATTAGTTGGCATTCAACCTAAAATGATGCCAAACATAGCACATCTCTTGTACGCGTGCAGAAGTGTCTGTAACCTCTCCGCAGAGACTAAATTGCAAAAGGCTACCAGTTCCCAATGATTCCTCTGGGTGCTAATAAATTTAGCTTCCTTCTCACTTAACGTGTAAGCTAACTTATAGAGGGCCTCATTTATTCCATACACTCAGAATAATAAAGGAGTGATCAACGATGCCAGGTGTTGTCCTTTAACAATCACAATCATGCATGTGAGCACCGTATATGGCATGTGGGGAACGTGTTGGCATACATGTCAGTGTAGATGGATCACGTGTATGAAGAAGGTACTTTCAGAGGAGGAAGAAAGTATTTTGCAACATAAACCTACGCAAGCATCTCATTCAATCCTGTATAGGAAGCAGCCTATGAAATGCTCGTTATAGCTTTGTGCATCATGAGAAGGACCGTAGCATTTCTTTTTAAATCTTTTTTTTTAACTTCCAAATCTGTATTTTTAGTATCTTCATCCCAGATTACAAAATAAACTTTTATTTTGTCTGTGATCCGAATGATTTTTGGTTCCAAGTCCCTACACAGTAACATCAAAACCAATAAAGAAGAGCCAGCCTGGGTGCTTGTTCAGCAGCACAGAACTGCATCTTAACAGCCTGGGGCACGAAGCCCCCACACGCAGAGCACAGGTGAAGGCAAATTCGAGACTCCTCCATTTCTAATTCCTACATAGCAATTAAGTTTACTACTTCTAAATCAAAGCTGGAATTCGAGCAACTGTGGTGAAGAACTGGTGTACTCAGGCACCTGAGCTCTCGTTTTCCCTAACTAGAGGAACAGAACCCATCAAAGACCTGACCTCTTAGGCTGGTAAAAGTACACTTGTTTCTATTAGGACCCGATCCGTGGCACTTAGGGGTCAAAAACTGCCAAGAACCAGAAGAATCTGGATGTCAGACAGGTCCCTCCACCCTCATCAAGACAACGCACACCGGCTTCAGGGCTTTTGTGGGTTTTTTCCCAGCGCAGCAGCAGCAGCCCGAGCCCGCGGTGTGGGCAGAGCAGCGAAGCGGGGGCTGAGCCCAGGACCGCCCCAGCGGGGCCCCCACGGCGGGGGTCGCTCAGCTCCCACCCGCCCCCGGAGCTTTCGGCGCCAGGAGCTGCCTCGCTGCCGGCCCTTCCCTCCCCGGAGGGCTCGGGGTCGGGGGGGACACACACGTTTTCGGTCAGTAACGGGTCGGTACGAGCGGCGACCGCTGCGCCCCCCGCCCCTGCCCGGCGCCCCCCCTCACCCGCCGCCACCGCGCCGCCACCGTACCCCCGAATCCCGGTCGCAGCCGGTTGTCATAGCCATCCAGGAGGCTGTTCAGGATGCTGGTGAAATTCTCCGGCCACAATTTCTCCTCTTTTTTGCTCTGCCCTGGCGGCCCGGTGAGACTACGAGGCAACAGGGGAAACGGGTGAGCGGAGCCGCCGGGAGCCCGCGGAGGCAGCGGCACCGGCACCGGGATCGGGACCGGCCGCCCCGGGCACCCCGCCGCCGCCGCCGGGGGTACTCACCACGTCGCCAGGCACAGGCAGTGCAGGAGGGCGATGGAGAGACCCGAGGACATGGCGATGGCTGGCTCCTTGGCAGAAACCATCTTTGCATGCCATACTTCGCGCCTGGGCACGTTAAACNCCGACCGGTGGCAGAGGGCGGCCGCTGCAGCCCCCTCCGGGCGGCCGCCGGGCCCCGAAACCCAACCGGCGGCCCGTCGCCGCTCGGAGGGGGTGCGGCGAGGCGGGGTGCCTGGGTGTGGAGGGGGGCTGGGGGCGTCGGGGTGGTGACCGCGGCGGCCAAGTCTTCGTTCGTCCCGATCATCTCTGCTCCCCGGGGAGGGGGGGAACAAAACCAAGAGCCGGGGAGGAAGCGGTTAATTCCCCAGCGAGGAGGGTTTGGGAGCAGGAGGGTCCCTCCGCTCCCGTGGAAGAGGAGCTGGGGGGAGAGGAGAGGGAGAGGAGAGGGAGAGGAGAGGGAGCTCTGACTTCAAGGTTACAACAGAGCACACCCAAAATGGATGGGAGCGAGTGGGTTATCCTGGGTTTCCAAAAACGAAAATGCCAGAATAAAAGAATGGTTTCACATTACATCTTTTTTTTTTTTCTCTTTTCATTCCTATAATTAGGAAACAAGATTTGGTGACCCAAATAATTTCCATTTCACAAGGTCCAAGGGACTCTGCAGCCATTACAGCAAAATCCACCAGAAGTGTTGCTAGCCTGTCACAGGCTGTTGGGATGGTTGGGCGGAGAAGGGAAGAGGGGGGTAAAGGAAGAGAAAGGGGGGGGGGGGGTCCACCGCACAATAGGTATTGGCAATAAACAACTTGTTCTTCTGATCAAGTGTGCTGCACGGACAATTGTTTGGGTTTGGAAATCAGTGTGCATGTCAATTTTAATGAGGATGGTGAAGTTCATCCTGCAGGAGCACATAGAGCAGGTGTTGTAATTGACTCCAACACTACAGGACTGTTGATGCTGACATAAAAAGGCTTTATTCATTACTTGCTACAGTATCTCCCAGCACTGAAATGCCTGATTATGTTCAAAACTACTGTACACTTGAAATCTTCGTGATTTTACTTCAGAGCTTGTTCCAGCTAAGGTGCCCTTTGCTGATTCCTTTGAAAAACAATTAAAGTTGTGCTTGAAATCCATTTAGCTTGCTGATGTTGTTTATCTTTCAAAAGACTCTGTCTAGGCAGTCAGTTCTGCTTCCAATTTTAAAAGCCCTATTCAGGCCTCTGCAGATTACTAGTCTGCTTCCTGAGATTTTGACAGGAACCTCATCTCCTGACTGCCTTACAGGATCCTGATCCAACCGCCTTACTGGAACGATGAATGCTCTGCCGAAACCTCACAGAGCAGGCAGCCTGCCTACGGACAGCACGCACGGTCCATGCAGTATTTACAAGCCTGGACAATGCAGACGGTAGGATGTCATGCCAAGGTCACTTCAGCTACTGTGATGAGGCTCTAGCAGCAGCCGGTTTAACTCCACAGACAGGTGAAAACCAGCACACCAGCAAGAGTCCACTGCCCTGGCTCCATTAGCAATCTGATCAGGAATGACAGAAGGATGGATCAGCAGCTCTTCAGAAGTCTAATTTCACCACATCAGATAAGTTTGCCTGGGTTAATCAGCCACTTTTGATCTTCTGTAAACTGATGTAATTTGTTTTTCTGGACCAGTCTTCTGCTATAGCACGGACTATGCCAAGGGGATACTTAGGGCTGGCCTCCAGTAAAGATAATCTCTAGTTTTCCCGCCCCTTGCAAGAAAAAGGAATCCCTGGTCACAGAACATTGAAGATATTTCTAAATGAGATTATCTAATCTAGGGATACTTCAGAAAAATTTTGCTGGCAGAAGCCAAATTCACAAAACTAAAGCAAGGGCAATAGATGGTAACTGAGAACTGGGAAGAATCCTGCTGGCTAGTCACAGACGCAGAGCAAACCATGGCTCTACAGCATGGCCACTTCCAGCAGCTGCCGTGGAAGAAAGCCAACACCACCCTGGCACAGCCAGGGACACCCTTGGGTTTAGATTATTTTATTACCTTCAGCATAGGTACAGGCACCTGCATGAACAGAAATACAAAAATCGAGCGGTATTGACCAGTAATGATCTCCCCACATGAATGTCCTGAGAAATGTTATCACTCAACCCCCTCTCAAATCCATGCCTGGAGTCATAGGGAACATGGATGCCATAGGCTCAGTAGTTCTGCTACAGGTAGCAATCAAAGAAACTCACTCAGTTATCCCCCTTCCAGCAATTCTAGGAACTGAGCTGGCCTTTGCATGATTCCTAGGCCTTTAGAACAAAGAATAATATTATATTATAACATTGTAATACTACCAATCTTTTGTCTCTTCAGTACATGTACTTCAGTAAAGATAACATCAGGTTGAAAGATTTGCGGATATGCCATGCCAGGGCACCAGGCAAGAAGTACTCATGGCTTCTAAGAAGATGCTCATGTTGTTTTTTCTAAGAAAAGGTAGACATAGTGCCCTTCTGTCACACCCTCCCTGCCGCAGGTTATACTGGTGTAGGATCTAGGTGCCACTTGAGTGCATTTACTCCCTACCAGTGCTAAAACTAAATGAGAAAGCATTTTCTCTAAATCTAGAAAATTAGTTCAGACAATTTTCAAATTTATCAGTGGTTAATATCTCCCTTAGATCCAGCACCGACTATCAAGAATTAAGTAAGATTAATACCAAAACCAGAGATTGCTGTCCTTGATATCTGAACAACTGAATCATTTGTATATTGCTGAAACTTTTACGAGACTAGGCTTGAAGGGAATGTAAAACAGTTCAGAAAGACAGTAAACAGTCCTGTAAGCCAGATAAATCACTTCTGAGTACTTGCTTATACTTTTTGATATACACATTGCCCTGGATAATTTCAACATTTTTTGAATTACATGTTAAGAGATATTCTAGATTCTTTTGTAATGTATTTGTAGCGTAGACATATACAGAAATTCCCAGGGTGCTTCTTTGTCACCAGCAGATATATGCTGATTTTAAAAATAGTTTCAAATTATCTTTGATCACTTCAAAGAATTTCTGGGTTATATCATCTCTCTAAAAGAACTTCATGACTCCAAGAAGGATTTAGTGGTCACAGGCTAGATTGATGGTCCCTAAAAATATTTGCTGATTTTGGCATTTTCTCAGCTTCTCCAGCTTTTATCACCAATTTTTCCAAGATTTCTCCGAAGAAATCTCACCCATCGTGGACTATTGTAAGAAGGGGACTATTTTTGCCCAGCTCCATATGCTCAGAAAGCACTTGAATATCATAAATAGACTTTTTTTTTTTTTTTACTGCCCCTATGCTGATATATTCTCCTAATGATATTTGATGAAGCAGACATTCTGGCCATGCCTCAAAAGCAGTTTTATCCAAAGCTATGGATTTTCAAGTTTACCTTGATCATTTTTTATTTATCACAACACACAGAGAAGCAGAAAAGTTTTTCATCACTCTCCCCATTTCTACTTTACCATCAGATTAAGTGGGAAGAAAAAGAAAGTCAGTACTTTTCTTGTGGAAGGTGTTATCTAGCCTTTCCAGGTTTTTTTGTAAACTATGGATTCCACCAACATTACAGGTTATATAGGTAAATTGTAGGTTATATCCTTTACCCCAGCAGATTTCATTATTCAGCTGATTTTGACCTGATTTAGTCCTGGCATCAAATCCATGAACACAGCCAAGCTTATATGGAAAAGACTGGGAAAATCTTTAATGCCCAACTATATATTACATAGTTAAAAGCCTCTAACGCTTAGAAAAGAGGAGATGAAACTGGGGTCACTGCCAAGCACCTGAATGTTTCTTTATCTGAATAGCTAAGTCATTGATTTCTTGGACTTTTTACAGTTTGTGCCCATACCAATAGAGTTTCTTACAGTCTCGATCAAACAGCTTGTCTTCACATACATCCTTTTTAAAGCTCAGTGGCTGAATATCCATTCTTTGGAAAATATATACCCCAATCCCATTTTTGGTAGATGACCAAGAAAAGATATGGATACCTTTTCTGTAAAGTTACCTAGAGGGTCTTTCACTTCCCTCCTTGCACTTCCTCAAGGGTGCAAGGGATCTTTCACTCCCCTCCTCTCCTGCATCCACACACATTAAAGAGATCATGGGAACCTACAAAAAATACACCTGTCCTTGGCTTTATCAAGACTTTGATCTGGAGCTCAGGAGAAGCCTGAACTACCCATTCAGGGAAGAGTTTTCCATCAGTGGAGATGCCAGGATACTGTGGGCCTTGATTGCACCTCTAGCGATGTGCTTATGTTTAAGGAGTCTTGATTTTGGGTCTATTCATTGCAATTTAAGTTCTGCTCTGGGAGCAGTAAGATAGATGCTTAAGCTCTTCCTGGCTCTTCTTCCAGTCTAGCATTCCCTCCCAGCAGTAGTTCTAGTAGTTTTCTTTCCAGCTTCTTATTTCAGTATCTGATCACAAAGTCATTACCTCCAGTTTTAAAAGGATCCCATTGCATTCGTTGTAGCAGAGATGTTATCAGATGCACTTCCTTCTCTCAAGAACTTTTAGGCTAGAAAGATAAGACTAAGGACTGGACACAAGAAAGTACTATTATTTCTGCTTCCTGGGAACTGAGATCCAAAAAGCCTAAGTGGCAACCCAACACCATAACACCATGTAAGAAATCTACAGCAGAACAGGAGTTTAATTCCAGTCTGCTGTGTCCCAGGTCAGTTCTCTAATCACCACCTCAGCTGTCCTTTGAAAGCACAGCATAAGCTCCATGTAAAACTGAACCTTCAGCTGGCCCAGCTTTGCTTCACTTCCATGGCCAGAACTCCTACGAAACTACAGGAACTGATGCCGACATGCATTTAGCCGTGTATTTTTTCCTCTGACATATGGTATTTACAAGACTGTTCTACAGTACCATGGTTATTTTAACACACGTGTCCTTGATTGCTTGGAATAAGGCTAGAAAATCCTTTGAGTACCAAATATATATATATATACACACACACATATACATATTGCTAGTACTGATTGCAATAGGATTTACGTGGATTCTTCTAGTGATTGACACATGGATGTTTAAGGAGGTAAACTGTGAGCTTCGTATTTAAGGGGACCTCTACTCTACACACTGCAATGGAAGCGTGTTCGTGGAAGCATTCACTGCAAGAACTGCCAATTTGGGGCAAAAAGTGTTCTTAGCAAGAAAGCATTAAAGAATTCCTATGCCTCCCTATCTCATTTCTCATCTACTCCTACTGCTTCCCCGGGACACATACTCATATAATCAGGCACGTCACTGACCCACATTACGTCTGCAGCAGGAGCCTAGAGATGCAGGGGCCATCAGAGCAGGTCACAGTCACCTCCTCAGTGGGAGAGTGGGGAATAAAGCAGATGTCCTGAGTTCTGTCTCTAAAATGGGCATCCCCAGAAAATACACTAAGAAGATCTCTTCATGCAGGGGGAATAGAGATTTTTCTAAAAGCAGTACAAGGCTGTCTCTGTTTCATCAAGGTGAAGGCAGCCAGGGTTGTGAGGAGGAATCTCGGAAGCCACTGCCCTGTACCCTGCCTTCACCTGTCAGGGCTTCCAAGTTTAATGCAAAATGTGTCAAAATTTTTGGTTGCCCCAAGCAACACTAGCAAACCTTCTGCAGCTTTCAGAGGCAGCAGGCAGGGTGGAGAGAGGGGCAGGGGGCAGGGGGCTGAGGCAGGGGCAGCTCATGGGGGCTGCCACGGCTCAGGAGAGGGAAGGAAAGCTGGGTGTTCCCACTTGTGGTCTCCTTCAGGTTCCTGCTTTCAGGCAGACTCCACACTATACCACCTAGTTTTAAGACAGCTGCATCCCGCTGCTGGCCCCTGCTCCCAGAGGGAACGAGAAAGCAGAAGCACCAACAAACTGCCTCCCTGGAAGGCTTCATGTTCCTAGTCATTACACGTCTATTAATCCCAGAAGTCTATGAGTCATGGGCAGATGCCTGGGGAATGAGTTAAATATGCCATGGGAGCCATCGGTCTGCCTCCTGACTCACACCGAAGCCACTGGCGTCAGCTCTAGTGATTGTCTCCCTGCCTTCATGGTGCTTGGCTTGCCCAGGTCTCTCAAACCTTATTTTTATGTAAAAGAGAGAGTGGGAGAGTTGCAAAGTCTCTGGATTGTACAATGGGGAAGAAAACCTGAAAAATTGACCTAGGTGTTTTACAAGGTACTGCATAAGGAACCCAAAATCCTGCAGGCAGATAGGTAAAACTGAGACTTCTGAATCTCATGACCCCTGTGGGACTGGCTTCTGATTCTCAAGTCTAGGGCTAGCAGTACTGATGAGGCTCTGCTTATGCTGCTCTTCCCTCATGTTGCCCTGCTGGGGGGTTGGTGAGCCATGCTCAGCACCACCTCTGCAGTGACGACGATGTTCAGCAGACACACTGCTTTGGTTTGGTTCACTTCCCACCACTGCTCTCTTTGCTGATGTCAAGTACACACATTAACAGAAAGACCTTCCTTTCTACCTTGGAACAGATACATCCTTATGTCATGACATTTTAAGAAGTAATATGGCTCCAAAAGGAGCCAGGCATACAGTCACCTAAAGGTGTTCTGCATCTACCTTCTTACAAGGGATAGCTTGTATAGTTAGTACACCAACTATAGTCAAAACCTTCCTTATCATGATAACATCTCTGTACTAAATAATAATATCAGCATTCATGTGTTAGGTAGAAAATATTCCCTTTAAAATGTTTTAGTATAAAAACAAACAGAACGATTTTTTATGCAAACAGAGCTGCCAAGCAGACTTTTGCTATGGCCCAGGGGTCTGTAAACAGCTGAGCAAACTGGCATTTAGAGCTGTACTTGTAAGCTCTGCTTGCAAAGGCAAAATTTGCAATTGTGGTAATACACTTAATCCGCACACAACCAGTCTGCTCTTTGTTACCATCTGGTGGTTGCTGCATGGAGTGGCATTACTCACATCTCAAAAAGTTACTGAGGGGAATTTTCATATCATTGCTAAAAAGGAAAGGGCACTGTAGCAGCAGTGGGCAGCACAAGGGGGCTGGTTTTGTCTTACAGGCATTGATACAAAGGCATCAGGCCCAGAAAACACTGACAAAATGAGCGGGTGGAAAAGAGAAAATTAAGAAGCATCTGGTGGTACTTCAGCATTTTAATTTGAGGAGTACCTGAGTATCATTTACAAGGGGCTGAGAACTGCTTGGGAAGCCTAGTGCACTGTTCCCTCCCACTGACAGCAATGGCAGCTGAGACCATTTTGCAAGATAAGGTATCTTGTTAACCACTTTTAATAACTAATTCCCAGATCTCCTTCACTACTTACCCAGAGAGGTATCTTACAAGTCGTATCCTAGTAGGGGCATTACATCCTCTGTGGTGAGCGGGAGGGAGATAATCCTATTCTATGTACATAGATATGGATATATCTCACAGTCTATGCTCTCGTGCTAAAGCTAGAAGCTAGCACCATTAAATATGATGAAGCTGTCCCTACTCTACACACATTTAAATACCTCCTCCTCTGGACAAAAAGTGCTTTAGGTTAGGATACCTGAGAACCTGGGAAGAACAGCAGCTGCCTCTGCTCCTGTGCCTCTGAGGAGGATGCCTGTGTTTGGTATATAGTATTCCCTTTCCCCTACTCCACTGTACAGTCTCCTCCCCTTCCCACCCAATGGTTTCATCAAAGGGAAACTGCAGTGTGATTCACCTTGGAAAGGACTTTGGGAAGTCATTGGTCCAATCTCCTGCTCAAAGCACAGCTAGCCTCAAAGTTAGATCAAGTAGCTCAGGGCCTCTGAGGAGATACTCACCCTTTTCAATCTTGGAGTATTTCTTATCCTTGGAGTATCTCTTATGAAGGAAGGGTAGTCTGGTCTTACACCGAATGAAAGAAGTACAATAACTGATGAAGTACAATACCCTTTTGCTTTTACCTAAGTGTATGGATCAACAGATAATTGATATACTGTGACAAGTCCACTGTAAGTATTTTGCAACAGTAGAAATATAACCTCTTGGCCACAGTCACACAGGGTGCTAGCCTGGATGCACCATGGGGTTGATCCAGTGCAGCTGCAGCATCTCTTGTCGTATGCACTAGATTGAATTTTTCAAAAATAGCATGAAATGAAATAAAATCAATTCATTATTGTAATTATAAAATTCACAAAGCATAATACACTTAAAAACAGAAATACTTTTATGGCTCAGTTGCTTCTTACCTTTAAAGAAGATGCAGTCTTCAGCTCCTTTCCGAGCCCTGCCACTGATTTCTGTGACCTTGGATAAGTCATTTAGGCCAAATCTTCTCAACAAGTGTAGCTAATACTAAGTTGCATGAACGTATATGAAGGCTTTTATAAGTAAGGGTGATCCAGATCTTGTGGAGGCCAAATAACCAAATCTGCATTTAAAATTTTGATCCCCAGACCTCTGTGTGTGAATTTTCTGTTCTGTAAATTTTAGAGGAGACTTACATATGTTGCAGGGATACTTGAAGGTATTAATTAGTTCAAATGCACACAGTGGCTTAGAAATGTAAAGTATATAAATACTAAGTATGATGATCAAATAGGTCGGTATTTAACCAATACTCATGTCCTTGTTAGTTTAGACATTTTGTCAACTTTGTGTCTCATTTTGGATGTTTAATACATAATCAGCTTTCTAAATATTTCTGTGCTGGACACAGGCATCAGAGTAGATTAAGACTATCTGAGAAACAAACACTCCTTCAGCCAATACACTGTCTACATGAACAGGCCTCCATAGTCACCTCCCAGACCTCTTAGCCCACTTAGACATGAGAAATGAAGGACTTCCACTGCTGATGGTGAAAATGAGTGGGTGGAAAACCCAGAGGACAAAAGGTAGCTGAATATTTTACAGAGACAAATACACAATTCCAGGAGGCAGACTACACAAGATGAATGGTTTTAACAGGATGGATGAGGTTTGCAGTCACAACCGCTCTCTCTTATCTCATGGAAAACCATCTGTGTATTTCCCCTTCCCTGTCTTATTACTCCAGAGCAATACATGCTTTTTTCCCTGCTGTACGGTTCAGCTCACAGTCCAAAAAGATGAAGTACAAATCTACCCTGACTTATGTATGATTTAGACACCAGGGTCATTCAGGTCCTGTTCCAAAACTCACTGAAGTAAACTAAAAACCTGCCACTCACCCTGGGGATTCTGGATCAGAACCAGAAAGCATTTTTCACTCTGAGTTCCTGATTTACTGTGGTGTTGACATTTTCTCTATATTTATAATACTTTATTTTCTTACAGCCTTATTGTTGCAGTTTTTATCCTATTATACAAATGTTCTAATTCTTCCATTCCCCATCTGACAGACAGGCAGGTGATATTTTGCCTTCATCAAAGGGGGGATGGACAGGAATTTGACTTGGCTGCCACTCTTGTGGCCAGCCCCTCAGACTGGTCAAAACCAGAGACAATACTGAAACACATTTTGCAGATTTTCTGAAATGAAAACCTTGATAACATCCAGAAGCTGAAGTAAAATTTAAGCCTTAATGTACTAGGTAAAGGGGGAGAAGCTCTCTGAACCAAAGAACAAGTCACTTAAGGAGACACTTGGCAAGACAAAGGAAGACACAACAGAGAGGTTAAGAATATGAGAAGTTAACTCATGGGAAGGATCCAAAAATCATCCCTTACAGTAGGAAGTGATGAGAGGGAAATGCTTCCAAATTATAAAATTAAGTATATTTTTGATATTTCTTCTTTGGGCCTCTTCTGCCCATGAAACTAAGTCTTCTTTCAACCTCTTTCACTTCTGTCCAGAGATGGTATTAGAAAATATCTGAAGCTAACATTGTTGACATCACACAAATGCTTGCTGCTGCTCAGAGGAACAAGGGGGTGCTCCCCCACCACTTATCTCACCCTTTACTGCTTCCTGAGCATTCAAGTTCTGCTGATTGCCCTAAAAGAGGAGTCGGGGTGGGTTTACCCTCTGAGGTGGGTTTGAAGGCAGCCACAAACTGCTCAGTCTTTTCCAAAATGCACGAACAGCGAATAAACCAATAACTCCTGTTGTTCAACCATCCCTCCTGCAGGCCTCTTCTCAGACCAGTTATCCCTGGGAGAGCCTCTGTGCCACTGTGCCCAACACTGCCATGGGGAGAGATACCAACAGGAGCTGCACAACTAGTAACATCCCAGTTTTGTGGTCTGGTTGAGGAACCTTTACCTCACGTCTTTGCCAGTTCTCTTTCTTTTTGTTCAATTTCTTTTTTTCTTCCAGTTCTTATCTTTGCACTTATTTTAGCCTTTATTTTAGGGCACTTTTTCAACTAGCTAAAAACAGCACAAATGACAAGGCGTAATCTATTTCTCAGTTTATGGACCGCTTCCAGTGACTGCTGCCAGCCCACATGACATATATAAATCATGGATTTTAGACCTGCACCCCTGCATCAGTTAAAGAGATAAGTAAAATTACTTGTTGTCTTACACCTCCCTGTTGACAAAGTGACTCCCAGCTGAAGAGATTCACATGTGCTCTTTATTTCAGCAAGCAAGAAGCATCTATCTCACTCATCAAATGTGCTCCTGAGACAAGAAAGGAGTGTGCAAGCAGCTGTTGTGTAGGACTATTGCATTTGTTAAAATCATGCCCACTTTGTTTTCTCCCAGCGTAGGTATGACTATACGTGGCAATACATAACTAATGCTGTCATTTTCATGGCTGTAAATCTACTCAACAGAATTCCAGAGGAATTTGCCGTCAGCAAAGAAATCAGCCTGTAAGTTTTCAGTCTGGCAGCTTTTATTGTTGTATTTTGCTGTTTTTCTAATACTCACTTTTAAATGTGAGAGGTGGAATATTTTGTAAACATATTCTTGAAATATAATGCAAATTTTCATTCTTGTCACCTTTGTCTTTGGAGGCAGCAGACAACCTTGGTAATGAGTGGAAATACAAAGTGCCAACCGTTTGTGAGGCGGGTGCAACGGCAGTTTTTATTTGCGGTGACCATTCTTGGCTCTGTTCTAGCTTTTACTCTTTAGGGTCTTACCATATACAAGCACAACCTCTAAAAAAAACAAGTGTTATACAATCTCAACCAAAATATCTTGTTTATTTTCTTACTGAAGTTGGCTGTTTGAGGAGTAAGTAATTTGGAGGCTGGGCCTCCAAGGGACTAAGGACATCTTCAGGTAGATTTAATTTTAAAACTGGAAGCTCCACCTAATGGAAAAGGCCAGTGTTCAGCCCCAGTTTTCATCCCAAATCAGACTGAAGTAAAAAAAAAAAAAAAAAAA
>VYZW01037027.1:8927-23997 GCA_013401315.1 Balaeniceps rex | reverse complement strand
CGCCACAGCGCCGCCTGCCGGCCGCGCCGCGGGAGCGCCGCTCCGCGGGTGCGGAGGCAGCCAGCGCCCCGCCGGGGCGAGCTCGTCCCCGCCGGCAGCACAAGCCCCGCGGGGACGGGCTGTGACCTGCCGGGTGCAGAGGGGGCTACCTCCCGAGCGAGAGCAAATACTGTAACATAGCCAAGCAGGTTGCTAGGAAAAGTTATTTGCGTTGTTGAGGCAACGTTTGCGTGCCTGCATTGGCACTCCAGAAGCGCTCCCTGCCGTGATCAAAATACCAGCTACAGGGTTGAGGTTCTGGGTTCTGCTTGTGCTGATTTGCCCTTTGCGTAATCAACAGCTGTCGTCAGAAATGTTGGTATTTCTTGAGCCGTAGCAGCACATGGGCAGATGTGCGTTTTTTCACGTTAAATGATTCAAAGAGTTAGACACTTCGCTTTGCAAGCTAGTGGTGTAGAGTAAAAGGTGCAAAAAGAAAAAAGCATCTTCTAGAAAATGCTCCCTTTCTTGTAGAAGGGAAAGAAATGAACGTTGCAGATTAGGTACATAAGGACGTTGCCTATATCCAGCTATCAAAATCAGAAAAGTCTCCTAGCTACAGGTGTGAAACATACTGCATTTGATTTCAGTTCTGTGGCTGGAAGGAATGCTGATAGACATGCAGGCTTAAAGAGCAAAAATGTGTCTGTGCAGTGCTTGCCTCGTTTGACAGCCTTTTCCCGGAACAAAATGAAAAATCAGTTACAAGTCTGAACATTTTTACAACATCATGTTGGATTAGTATGCACCATGGGCATTTTGCTCTTACTCTCTTTTCTTATGTTTGGTCTCTCATGAAAATCTAAGATGCTTTCTTGCCATAGGGGAACGCCTATTCAGTCAAAAGAAGCTAGAAATCTTCCATTTCCATCCTGATCACCTGTTCATTTCACTCAAAAAAAGGTGATATTCACCCATCCAAAGTAATTTACCCAAGAGTGGGGATTTTTGCCTTGGTGTATTAGTTAATAGTTGTCATTAAAACAATCTCTTCAGAAATTGTTTTCATATTTAGTTTTTTCTGTTGTTTGTTACACATACACAGTTCCTGTTTGTGTGTAACTGTTGTATTTGCTTATGAATATGCCTGGCAGAATGGGGAGGAAAGGAGATTTGTCACATTGCTTGTAGCATACCAGGCTCTGCAGGGTGCTAATACCACACAAAGACAACATTTTGCAAGTTTCAGCTCCTGGAGTTCCTATTGCTGTATTGTACTTTCAGGGAGGAACATGGTAGGGACTGTGCAGATGAGGCAGAGAAAACAGAACAGAGACCTTATAAAAATAGTCAAAGAACAAACCTACTCCAACTCCAGACTGTTTCTACCACCCTGTAATGGAATTGCTGCTTCTATAAAGTGGTGCATCCTGGGAAGGCCAAACACAGCAAACACCATCACCAAAATACCTGCTCTGAAAGGTCCAGAACTTATCTTGTGAAATCTCAACACCTGAAATACTGTTAATTTGGAGGGGAGTGAATGTGATGGTTTCCAGTGGCAATGTCATGGGGCACTAAGTGCATTGCACCAGCTCACAGCGTTTCTGCTTAGCTTTGATGGATCCAACATGCAACTTCCTCCTCCATTCCAACGCTTGCACAGCCCCTGGGAAACTGGGAAACTGTAATTTGAACTTTCTGATTTTTAATCAAGGAAAGTTATATGCTAGATGGATTCCTTAACTAATTTCCATGTGTGTGGGGCGGGGGGGGCGCAGCTCGACTAGGACTGGTCAAAAAAGTAAGATGTTTTCATTTCATAAAATGCCACATCTGTCACAGTGGAAGGAAGCAACCATTTCCAGGTACAGCCAATAGCCCATTCCTTAAGGCAAAATATGGAAAAAACAGTATCCATTCTCAATCAGTCTGAAAGGGGCTTTCCCATATCACAAGCGCTTACCTGTACATACCCATGTCTAGAGTGTTCTTTGTTGGAAGGTCTTTATTGTGTTGCTAGAGACTGTTATATAGTCTTCTGGGCAATGATCAATAATTTCATCCATCATTGCAGAAATAAGGGCATCAATATCTCAGCTTAAGAAAAAATTTTCTACCTAGTAAAATAATGCTTTATTCTAGTACTTTTTCTGAGAATCACAGCCTTGAAATGCTTAATGCTGCAGCATCTTCTCTCCTTTCCTTTTAAACTGTTGTCTTGTAGATGATTTTTTTTCTTTGTTTAGTAAGAGGTACCATTCAGTGGCTTCAGAGCCAGAAATGTTTACCAGAAGATGCTAGTTCATAGTTTCTGTTGTCTATAGGCCAGTTTTGTTGCTGAAGGAAACCGGTAACGTGAGCAGAGAGAGCAACAACCTCATGGTGTAAGCTCCTCCTAGCCAGGGAGTCTGGTTGGACTCTGCCAGAGCTCTGTTCAGTCAGTCTCACCCTAGCAGTAATGGAGGGAGTTGTCTGATCCCTTGGCTCTCCTCAAGCACATGAAACCTTATTTCCAGAATGACAGGGGCAGCTATTCCAAATCCTGGTACCCACAGGCAGGGTCAAATTTTCTGTTCCAGTCTCCGTGCTTAAATAAGAGTAAAGATTAAAAAAATATATATATCTAGGCTATGAAGGAGGTATACCCCTTTGGTGCATTAGGTGAGAATTTGTCATGGCTGTAGGCTGTCTGCCAAGTCACCAGGCTGATCTGTGTGTCCGAGTAAATCCAGTCCTCAGGTAAAAAGCTGAAATACAGACAACAGAACTACTGTGAATTCTGTGAACACTCTCAGTAATAACTGTCTGCTCAAGCAGTTTGTCTAGTTGTGTGGCTTCTTCAAATATACTAAACTATTGTGGAATACTTTACTCAGTTAATGAATTGAGACTTGCACAGCCTTGAAGTCAACCTTTCTGTTATTTCCCCCGAGTACTCGGTCCTCATCTGTTCAGCTCTTTAAACTGCATTGTTTTATAGCTGCGTGGTAGTTCACTAATACTGTAGTGAGCTGCCGTAGCAACTTTTACAGAAGGATTAATTGAAGCACTTATCACTCTCCCATTTGGCATCAGGTATGTTGTCATACATTGATTTTTGCAGGTAATAAGCTGAAGAGCTCGTCATACATCGAACAAGCAGAAGTAGAATGTAAAAGTCCTAATGACTGTTGCCCAGTTCTAACCATACTTTCTCCCTAATATACCATGAGATTACTTTTAATCTGTTTCCATCAGATTTTCACATCCTTGCTACAGTAACTGCAAGCATTCCCTTCCAAAGGTACAAGGTGATCCTTTGCTTTATCTCAGTTAATGACTGTTCAGCTAACTTTCATCCATGACAGAGTTCCTTTAGAAGTATATCAGATATTTACATGAATATAAAGAGTTCATTAAGAACCATGCTGCAACTAAATCTATTAAGCTGCTGTGACATGAATTGTCTGGTTTACTCTGATACCTTTACATAATTAACAGAAGGTTCTGCTTGTACATGGATAGCATTATTCGTGGTAGCTACCTTCAAGCTTCAGGGCAAGCAAACAAATGGCGTATTGCTATATCTACTAGGAAACAGTCAAGAAGTAGCTGGACTCTCTAAAAAAATTCACATGCAGTACCATGACATAATTTTCTCTAAAATGTATTTCATACTGAGCAGGTAATCAAACCTTTATAATAGGGAAAAGATAGCTGTACACGTTCTAAAGTTTTGAAAACCAGTGCATGTGATAAATAACCTTTTATAGAGCAGTTAAAAGACACCAAAAAGGAAAAAAAAAAAAGCCCATTATTTTATATTGGGAACACTGTTCCTGACCTACCATACTGATTTTACTGATGATGAAGGTTTGGTTTGTATGATAGCAGATTGAAGGTTTTGTGTCCCAGCAAAAAGAGGGTAAAGAAAACATGGAAAGAATGTTTCATCATTCTTTGACAGGAAAAGTATAATTCTTTAGCTTCTGTACACCCAAATTCACTTTTACTCCAGGCTCTTACATTTATCTGATCTCCCAAATAAGCCGCGAATCTTGCAGAGAAGCAAGATCTCATCTATTGCCTACTGCTCAAAAGTCACTACCTGGTTCTCAAGATTTCTCCTTAAGTAGTCTGTCTTCTATGCTGTCAACATCCCAACCTGTTGGATAACGTCTTTTTGCCCTAGAAAGAATTTAATTTAGCTTAAACCACTCACTTTTTGTGTCCTTTTGGGAAAACTGATAATTAAATAAGCCAGCTGCATAGATTTTTTTTTTTTTTAATCCATTTCACATGATACCGCCCTCTCATATTCTGTCTCAATCCTTCTAGCCTGTACAATTATCCGTAAGAAATTAGACATTGAGACAGCAGTTATCTTCTGGTGCATCTTTAACACCATGGCTTATGCTGAATGATGAAGTCGTGTTTGCTTTGCAGAGTAGACCTGCATGTCATGTTTGATCCCTCACTCTGTCATGACTGCAGATTGTCACTGGTTTGGAGAATGAATCGTCTCCCACAGTACTGTAAGTTCCACTGCCCATGTTGTCAGACATCCTTTTCTACTACGCTTACTTAGCTTTCCCTGGAAGCAATATAGTATTTAACTTTTTTCCTTGCTTTAGGGCTGCTCCCAGGCCTACTGCTGAAACACTAGCTTACATTAGAAATTGAATCCAAGAGAAATGCATTTTCTGATGTACTAGAAGTTTGCAGATCTATTACTTTTGAGGCTTATAAACAGTTCTCTGTCTGAAGGCCCAACTATATTAGTTCAGAGCATCTTTGTTCAGTTTGGGTAGCAAACAGTTCTGCAAGTGTGGAAAAATGAAGAACAAACTTGTGTTCTCCCCCCACATGATCTCTAGAAAGAATCTTCTTGATCTTCAGAGTGTGTCTTTCTGGCATACTTCATGCTTTTCTGTTTGAACTTTCACAGATTCATTTCCCACATAACAGTGTTGATGTATTTTACTTCTTTTGGGATCTGCGCAGGTTTGCCTTGTTTGCTGTTTATCACCAGTCTAACTGCTCAATTTCCTTCAAAAAATGACAGAAATCAACAGAATATGTTCCAGACAGTCTGAACATTAGAACCAAGCCAAATGAATAAGCAGTCTTTGTCTAAGCAAATATCACTCTGCAGGTTGAAACAGAGGATTAGAGTTCTGTTCAGTTGTAGAAACAGCAGTAAAGAACGGCATCTGCATCGAGAGCTGCATGAACAGGAGCATAGCCAGTAGGTTGAGGAAACTGATTATTTCTACTTAGGACTCGCTAGATCACATCTAGGTACTGCATCCAGTTTTAGGCTCCCCCCACCAGCCAATACAAGAAAGATGTTGAACAGAAGCAAGTTCAGTGGAGAGGCACCGAGCTGATCATGGCTGGAGCACCTGCTCCGAGTACAGGCTCTGGGACCAGGGCTTGTTCAGCCTGGAAAGAGGTGGCTTCAGAGGCAGCTTCCCAGGACCTGTTAGGTTAGGGAGAAAATGGAGCTAGGCTCTTCACAGAGGAACGTGGTGGGAAGACAAGAGATGGCAGACAAGAAGGAAAACAGAAGAGGTTCAGACTGGATGTAAGGAAGAGGGTTTTTACCCTTTGAGGACAGTCCAGGATGCAGGATGCCCAGGGAGTTTGTACAGTCTCCATCCTTGGTGGTCTGCAAGACCTGACTGGATCAAGCCGTGAGCAACCTGGTCTGACTTCATAGCTGAATTTTTCTATTTTATAAAAAGTAATTGGGTAACACATTCAGGAGGCAGAAGTCCCCTTAACATTAATAAGCATTCACTGATAGTGAGCTGTGCCTGATTTCAAGTGTTCTGGGACAATCACACAAGATGAATGTGACAAAATATATATACATATACACACAAAAGTTTTCAAATTTTCCTATAAATCCAAGCAAAGATATAGATGTCTCCAAGGCCTAGAAAAACAGAAGGGCTTCCCCTTACTTTAGGGCTGATGCCAGCCCAGGTAGCTGTGGCATCTCATACTGGTAGGTGTTTAATCAAGAGAAGCTAAATCTGTGGGTTTAAACACTCAGGCTGGGTAAGGCTTAGAACCAAGGCACTGAAAGTTTGCCCATTAATCCTGGCAGGCCAGTGCTCATGCATTGGACCGCAATTTTAGGAATGGTAGAGAGACTTTCATGTATGGGTGCAGATTATCTTAAGGCACTTTTTGCAGGCTGAGGGATGCTTAAGCTGCGTTTACAGACATAGACAGAGTTTCACACGTCATCGTGTTCTTTCTCCCTGGATTAAGTATCTGAGAATTTAGCATGGTGGCTGCTGTGAATCTCAATGCAGGAAACAAACTCTACGCTAGGGAACCAAGTTGGCATTATGAACCCCATCTCATACCTCTTTGCATCACAGCAGCCGAGACTCATTTTTTTGCAATCTTAAGTCTGGTTCCTGGAGAACTAAAAAGTTCCTTCAGCTCAGCCAGTGAGGCAACAGAAGTGATCAGGGTGGTCACAATGATAGTAAACGGTCCTTGGTCTAAATATAATGATAATAAACGGTCCTTGGTCTAAATATATTTGCCTGAAGATGTTCATACAGATTAAACTGATTTTTAAAAAAGACATAAAACTCAATAATTATTAATGAAAATTCGCTTAGCTGTAGTGCAGAAGAAGAAAGGAGAAGTAGTTTTCTGTTACATAGCAACTCTCTTGAAGAGCATGAAGGACATGCAAAAGCACTTGAAATGAATATTAATAAGAATGTCCAGCAACTGATTTTATTTTTTTCAAGCAAATGTGGAAAAACTAATCAAGTAATAATACACAAAGGTCAGATCATTTCATCACTGTCTATTCCAAACAGGAGTAATTATATTAAAGAGTGAAACATGGAATGAATGTAGAAGCAGGCAGCTTGAGGTTAAATGACTGGGTCACTGTTATTGGATGTTTTGTTGGGTTATTTTTCATCTGACTACATGAATAAGCAGTTCTTCAACAAAATTACAAGTAGGCAAAAAAGATAAAGCAATAACTTAAATGTTGTTTCATATGAAACAGAAACTGGATATATCTCAATTTTTCAAAAGTTAAACTGACCTGAGACCAGCTTCAGGGTTGATACAAGCTATATTCCAAATTTTCTTTTTAGCCTGACAGGCATAATACTTCCCTGATTTCAAGGTTTAAACAAACTAGCTATGAACGCCCTTCACAGAAAAGATGTGGTTCTTTTATCTAATGTTAACAGTTTCCCACAAGGGCAACTCTCCTAACTCCTTCAATTGTTTCTGTTTCTAGCCACTGCAGGTGGCTTACCCTGACTTTCCAGCTTTTCTCAAGAGCTGGTAAGCTCAGTTCTGACCTGCATACTTCATCTTTTAGCCCAGATTTTACACCTGACACCTCAGGGCATCCTGACACATCTGTAGTCCAGCCAGATAATATAACCCGTGCAGAGTTTACATTTCTGAAGTCAAGAAATACAAGTGGTAACACTTCCCATTTGTTTAGAACATATTCCAGGAATGCAACAAAATAGCGCAAGATAACAAAGGACAGAAAATTACTAGAGTCAGTTGAATTTTTAACGTAACTTTTTTTGGTAAGCTGCTTCTTACCTTCTTGTTTCTCCTGAGCGTGGAGTGAAAAACCCCAAAACAACTGCGAGTCTGTAATATGATATTAGTGTGATGAACTGTCAAAAATCTCTTCCACTGGAGTGAGCAAGTAAGCACCTGCAAAGGAAAGAACCGCAGGTTTTCTTAATCATGCTCTAAAACACTTCTCCAGCTGGGTCTGGTTCCTGAAATCTACAGTTAATGGTGTCACAGTGGTGAGCAGTGGTGCATATGAAACGGGAGGGTGACACCCTCCCCTTGTTTAGTGAAAGCACCCAGTTTGAGGTGTCTAGGATTTCACTAAATAAGGGGTATAACTGCAGTGAAATACACCTTTCAATTATGTGGATGAGAAAATCCAAGTTTTTCCCAGCTCTGCCTGTTTTGTGCACCCACATCAAACAACGTGGCTGTGCTGTGACCACTGGAAACTTCCAGCTTGTGGTCTGTTAGCGTGCACAAACCCCACAGCTCAGTGGCACAAACCTTTTGAAATATTCAGGATCCCAAATCATTCTTTAATAATGGAACAGTCAACGATGCAAACAAAAGACCCATTCCCCAAAATTAACTGCTTTCTAAAAAGAAAAACAAATCCATAAAATTAAATTTTAAGTTTTTCCAGGAACCTGAAAGATGTTTCTTTTCTTGTGTGTGTGTGTAGGACGGGACAAGGGCTTAATTAAAAGCTTGTGTTTTCATTTTCCCCAACTGCATTGCCTTTTTACTTCTGATTCTGGAAAGGAGAGAGTATCAGAATCTTCCAAACGAAGCATTTTTCTTCATAAGGAGATTTAAGGGATACGTTTCAAGTGTCTGCAAAACTTAGTGATTTTTTTCTTTTTAATCAGCTTTACTTTGTACTCTATTGCCTGAAAAGTATTCCTTAACTCATCTAGGCTGTTCTAACTGTTCTCTTCTGACTGCAGTTCCGTACAGACTTGGAGCTGAAGCTGCACAACCAACAGAGGGAACAGTCACACCACCAGTTCACCCTGAGGTGGGAAAAGATCCTAGCCTCAGGGGAGGAACAGTAACAAGCTCCAAAGCTAGCACGAGAAAGACTTGTTCGTGTTCACAGGATGCCAAGTACTCTCGCACAACAGCTGAAACTGTTAAATCAAACCCAGAGATTGCCATCATTCAGAAGTATCCCCAGCTGATGTGTTTTGTTGATCGCTGTATTCCAAACAGCAGCTGCCTGGAAGAGTTCTCTGGGGTGTCTCATCTCCCATCCAAGTGTGCTATATTTTAAAGCATCAGTAAAGCCTGAAAAAAAACAACTATAAGGGCTTCTAGCAGGTGATGAAAGAGTCCAAGATGGCTACCAGAAAGATTTTATCCTTTAATGCTCTTCAAGACTCCTTTTTTTTTCTTCTAGAAAAAGAATTCAGGATCTCAAGGCACACGCTTCCATGCTTGTACAGTTCCTCTTCCCTCACATACAATACTGCCTGTAACTCTGGCAGTGCTACAAACAGCATATTAAAATGAAATTAATTCCACCCCAAAGGCTAAACTATTGCAAATATGTTCACAAGGAGATTGGTAGTAGCAGTCACTGAATAATCTAGCAGAATAACGCCAGATAATGCAGTTTGTTCGATTCTTTCTTTAAGCAATAGCTCTGTATTAAGATTTACGTGGGCTGGAGAAGGTAGATTAGATTTCTTGCCTATCAACCTTTACAATGACCTTTCAAGATTAAAAGGTTGGTTTTGGCCAAAGCAGTGTCACACTGGGGTTTGCTGCATCCTCTGCTGGGGCAAATCTGTAATCGTTTGTGTTATGTCGTGAGCAAAGGAACAGTGATTTAAAAGGCACAAAGGCAACTTCTAGAAAGCTGCATTATCACACAGACATCCACCCTATAGCAAGGTTGAGTTGTAAGCTTTTAAATGCTTACGATAGAGTGTGTAGTTTCAAAGCAAAGATTAATGATTTCAGACTGCCAAACTTAATTAAAGGTTGGAATAAATGTTCTCCATTAAAACTCATCAATCCATTTGGCTGAGATGGGAAGAATTTAAGTCACGTCTTTTTTAATTGCCTATAGAAAGAACTGAAGAGATAGCAAAGTTAAAACTGTTGAAACAGGTACACAGTGTCTAAATATTATTCAGGATCTTAATCATATTAAAAGAGGAGTGCAATTAATTCCTCAGCATATTTTTAACCTGAAGACACTCTTAAGTGTAGCTGAAGTAACATGAGTAGCAGTCAGCTGCAGGTAGATATGTTCATGCTTGTGTATCTCAGGAACTTCTAGGCAATACTAATTCCCACAAAGCACCTTGGTCCCACCCAAGGAGACTAGATGCTGCTAGTCCCATTGGTTTCAATGAGTATGCTCATGGATAAAATTTCTTACACCAGTAAAATTAAGTGCATGTTAGCTTTACCAGCTCAACAGTTTACTCGGCAGTTTGCAGGAGCAATCCAGCTCTCCGTTTTACCTCAGTTTTAATTTTCTGTGTCATTACTCTTCAGCATGAAAGAATAACCAAGGCTGGAATGATACTCTCCAACCCTGTGTTCTTCCATGATGATTTATCCTTTCTTTAACCAATTGTTTTGTAAACCATACACTGGTCAAAACGATATACTGGTCAAGGAGAGAAATGGATGAGGTTCAGAGGCTTCATATATATATTGCATTTCACACGCAGTGCAGGTTTGTCACTGGCTTCCTATGAAGGAAACAAAACATGGCATTAACAGCCACCTGTAAATTCTGGGTTTATTTTATCCACTATGCCAGGACCAACTAGGGAAAAAAGTAAGCTGCAAAGCATCAGTAGCATGCTGGGAATCAAATCTGCAATGACAGACTTCACAGCTTGTTAAATGCTCCGTGGATCCCTGAACTAATGGAGAGCAAATGCAGTGTCATTGTGGTGTCAATTGGAAATGAATCCTGAATGTAGATCTTTTCAGTTCCCACTGTCAAGAGAAATGAGTTTGTTTTCCAGGAGCACACTGGGGGTATGAATTTCTGAGATCTTAAGGAATATTTATATTCCAAATAACACATTCTTCCCTTCTAATTATTCCTAGTAGATACTCAGAGTAAGCACAAAGCAGGTGATGAGAAGGACTAGTGTATTTCAGGAAAATACAAAGACAACCATAACAAAGTAGTAACCATTCAACTCACAGCAATCATCCTGTCTCTTCTCACCAATATGACATGGTCTATCAGAGAAAGTTACTCTTTGAGGAAATTTTTGCACTGGATCAATTCAGTCAGCCAATTTCAAATATGAAGCTAAAATTCCGCCTCGTTCTGGAGTGTCTCATCCCAATGGACACTTCATCACGCCAATACTGAAAACATACCATAACACAAATCTTTCACTGTTCCCTTCCCAGAACCCTATAATCCTAAATGCAGTTTACACTCTTCTGCCCTTTAAATAGCACCAGGGAAATACCACTGCCAGAGACAAAATAGGGAAATGTGGCCCATGTCCAACCACTGTCCTTCTCTGGGTTTGATCTCCTCAATCTCTTACTGGAACAGGGATGCTTTGCAGGTAATACTGCTGTAGCTCCTGGAAGAGGAATAGGCAAGAGGAGACACAAACAGTATGAGTCAAGACTATTCTCATGAATAATACGATATTGCACTGTCACTGTTGGTCTCTGGACATTCTGCAGTGTGACATGGGTACAGTATTGCTACACTGCTCACTATGAAACACCATGGATTTGAATTTATTTTATTTTATTTTGTTTTAGTGCCTCCAAAGTACCTGTAAGCACTCCAGATAGTCAAAGAACAGACATTAAATACTTACCATAAATTACTTTTTAAGGGATATTAATATTAATTCTTCAGCTCGTCATTAAGAGCAAGTGCAGCACTGGCAAAGAGCAGCCAGCAGTGTCCTCAGTATCAGGTGTTTGCTTTCCGCATCTGCAGAAGCCAGAAGCAATTAAAATGGTAGGTCAGCTCCTGAACCGCCTCCTTCTCTCAGAGGGTAACACAGAACAAAGGACCACCCAGGAACACTGCTCATTAGGTTGTCCAATTTAAAAGTTGTTTTTCTTTCTCAAAAGGAAAGAGAAAATTGATTACTCTTTTTTTTTTAAAGTGGTTTACAAGTCACTTTTTCTATTGAGGTAATAGTCCTGCTTATACCTACCCTCCTCCCACAGCAGGATAGCTATTAAGCTACTATCTTGCTAGAAAAAAATACTTTTTATTTAAAAAGATTAAATATTAATCTACAGATGATTCAGACATGTATTATTCAGGCAAGCTTATTACACGGGTTTATTGCAGGACCTGATGGTTTCAGTGACTTTTGCACAGCTTGTATTCAGAAATCCAGGCAACGCTGGCGCTCCAGATCATAGAGAACGAGTGGAAGAGGAGCTGCTGAGGACAACCTGTTGTTGCAGGGAACAACGTCAGCACCTGACTCTGCAGGAGAGGGCTGCTGGCTCAGCAGGGACCCTGCTGATCTCACTGCTACTCTGCAGGGCTCATCAGGTCAAGCTGCTGTCATGACAGATGGCTAATTCTTTTCACTATATTTAAAACAGGAATACTGTGGTTTAGATCAGTTTTTATAGGACTACACAGAGCCTATCACAATGCAATTGGCATTTTTTGTAAGTTTCTGGTTTGCTGTGTTTCCAAGGATGTTCTTTGTGGGGCTAGAAGGGAGCTTGGACTAAAGCAGGTAGATACAGAGTCCTTAGTTGTTGGGGTTTTTTCCCTCATCCAAATGATTACAGTGATGGAGAGTTCAGCACAGTATTGTGCAAAGGGATTAAAAAATATGGAGCTCTATACTTAAAACATTATGAATCAAATAAACTCATTAGGATGCATAATTTTGCACTTACTAAGTCCAAGCAAATGGCAAAAGTCAGTAGTTCATGTGCCTTCCAGTTACAGAAGTGATCACTGTAACACATTGCAACATTCAAGATCTCTGCAGCAGGGAGCTGGACAAACTAGGCAGTGCCAATTTGCAACCAATATGCTTTGGTTGAAATACTTCAATTTGCTAATATTTAGCGATGTCTATGTGCTCTTGAGTAATCTTTTGTAGAAATTCTGTAGAAGAAGAAAAATAGATATATTTGAAATGTAGATAGGGAAAAAGTGATTCTCATTTGTTAGCTGTTCTTCCACTGAATATTGGCTCCAAAGGGCTCTTCTGGAGTACATGGAGTATAGAAGTGCTCAGCCCACGTTGGCCTTTGGTTAGGTTCCACTGAAATCGGTGAGGATACATCAGCAATGAATCAAACCAATCTTATTCAGGCTGATTATACTTTCCTGTAGTAATTGCATTTTCTTGCAAAAACACTGCCTCTAACATTCGTAAACTCAAGATAAACTCAACTGTCCTGAATGCACACAGACATCCAGGAAAAACTTTTCAAAATGCTTACTTTCTATGCTACAGCTTCTGAGAAGATCTCAACAGTAAAATGCAAACAAATGAACATGAGCAAGTGAGAAAAAACAACAAGCCCGTTATCCTCCCAGGAATATATTCTCTGTCATTTCAGAGTCTTGGCTTGCAGACAACTTGCTTTTCCTTGCAGCTTTTTTACAATTTTCCTGCTGCTATATTCATCCATCCTAAGCTAACGTTTAAATGTTGGTGTAAGAAGCTATCAGTCTTTCTGACAGTAATCTGAGATCTCAGTCTCCTTAGTCTACATTGCGCCAGCTCCAGTGGAAACAAAATGAATGTGAACAACTACCTATGCATTTTCTTTTTTATTATTCACACCCACAACTACATTATCAGAATGACATACAAGCTTTAAAAGTCGCCAAGTGGGAATCTCTTCTGTTCTCTGTAGGTATGAGCAATCAACTTTGATTTTATTTTTATATTTGTCTTTGAATTAAGAAATCAGGATAGATCCACAAGAGGAGCTTTCAATTTTGTGCTGAAGTTGGGAGAGTATGTGGGTGCTAATGCTTCTTCCTCCCAGCGATCGTGCCATCATTGTAGCAGTGGAACAAAGCTGTGAGAGGAGGTGTCGATTCCAAAGGAAAAGGCAGCGATTTAGCTGGGTCAGGACAGGCTCAGAAAGCGTTTTGGAGACTAGTGCAGAAGCCTTAGATTTCACTCTGTATTCAGCGGGAGATCAGTGCCTACTGTGGTTATATATTGTTGCATTATAGAACAAAAGACAGTGGTCTCAGGGGTGAGGTCCTAGGTAGACCCATAGGGTCAATTTCTGTTGCTGACATGGCTCTTTTTTTTTTCGTGACTCTGGACACACAGCAATTCCTCTGGCCCTCAGTTCCTCTGTTATTATTCCTACATCACAGGGATATTATGAGAATTGACTGCGTTGTATGAGTGTTCATTTGGACAGTGGGCAAGTTTCTGCACACTCAGATGGAAAGAAAAGGCATACAGCCTGCAGCTAAAATAGAATATATCCCCTGTGACCAGTTATTTCAACACAGCATCATGGCTTATGACCCAGCTGGTCTGTTCCTACATATCTACAACAGTATTCCTGCAGTACTGACAGGAATTTATTTCTTACTTACCTAGTGGGAAATCCCAAGACAGCACAAGATGTTGCATGGTAATTACATTTTCCTCAGTGGGATTACTGAATGACATATTGTGATATATCAAGAGGCAACTGTGAATTTAACTTGAGTCAGCACAGTAGACTTGCCCAGTACAGTAGGTTTCCAGATGAACATAGTGTGAATGTAAGAATAAAGGGAAGTTTCTGAATACCTCCCAGCATCCTGCATCCTCTGTCAGCATTAGATTTCAAAACACGCATGATTCTGGGCTGGCTTGGGAAAACTTTGTGTATTCATTATTTATTTAGCTTACATACTCACTTTAATATTTAAGAACATATTGTTTGCAGAATGGATTCACAGGAGAAGACAATGATAATACTCATTTGTCAGAAGAATCAGGTGTGTCAAAATACAAAACTTACTTTTTTATTCTATTTGCTCTTTCATGCCACTAAATGCCTGTTTCTTGTGAGTAACAGAACAGGTAAGCAACATGCGTGACTATTCTGTAAATAGGCTATTTAATCTCATTAAATTTCAGATCATTATTTGGCCAGTTTTTGGGCAAACATGCAACATGACAACAACATGCAACAGCAGAGGGCTCTGCTGATCACTGAAGAGGTGGCCAGATTTTCGTATGTGTCCCTCCGTGGTCGTATTGTCTTTTGCAAGAAATGGCAAGGGTGGTATTTGGGGAGGAAGAAACGATAGAGACTGACACAAATTCTGGTTTTTGTATCACATATTTACCAGGGCAGTTGGCATGAACAGAAATTCCCTTCTGTGGAAAAGATTTTTTTCTTTAGGTATTTGTGGAAGAGTTTTAGTACACCCTTACAAACCATAGCCTTCATGCAAAGTGTGCGGCTTGTAAGTGTAAAAAGTATTCCCAGACCTGCCATTTCTAGAATGGACACTTACTTCACTGGGTTCTCTGTCGGTACAATGCCCAGTGTGCTCTTTAAAAAA
>VYZW01037025.1:1180-30070 GCA_013401315.1 Balaeniceps rex | reverse complement strand
TGGTTTAAATTAACTATTATCACCACCAGACAACTATAACAGATTCAGAGTCTACATATAACTTTTTACCTTCTCTTATCCAAACTGATTGATTTATACAGCTGCATATATAATCAGAAAGAATTTTTTCTTTCTTTTAGAAAAGGACTGCTCGTACGACAATGCACTGAGAACCTGAAAAAAAAGGGTGCAAAAACAACATCCTCACTACACACTAATCTCTCATTCAGAGTTTGTTCCTCAGAGCTTCTGCATGCTCAATCACTCTGCCCCTTCTGAGAGAGAGTCACTCCATGGAGATCATTTCCCTAAGGACATGAAGACAAACAGGCCTAAATCTTTGAAGATAATTTCCGAGATCACCAACAGCTGGATGAAGTGAGAAAACTGAGAAATAGATCAGAAAACACTGCACACTGATTTATCATAAATAACAAATAAATGTTATGTCACAGTTTTATGCTTCTCTACAACTCCATTCACTCCCAGTTCTCTAGTTATTAGCCATGGTGGGAAAACCCAATTAATTTCACCAGCACCATTTCAGCACTCACATATATACTCTACCACATAAAAATCTTTAGTCCTCTTTCCCACAAATGAAATGTATCTAGATGTTACTTAACTGACATGAGCAACTTGACACATTAATTCCCTCTCCTTGGAAGGCCAAACCAACACCAATTTGTGTAGTAAGCATTTCAAAGGATACAGGATATATGGTATTCAAGATTGAGAAAATATGTTATTAAATACAAGCAATATCCCCAGTAATCCAGTGAAATGAATTACAGTGGACGATACAAAACACTTCATATAATGGGCATAAAAATCCATCACGGACAAATTCAGAACAAATGCATGGCAAAAACATACAAAAGAAGAAAATAAAACATTATATTCTCANTGAAATATTTAGCCTTTTTTAGAATACCATTAAATCCTGAGCCTTAACTCATAGCAATAATGCCACGGATTATGTTAAGTAGCATTACCTATCAAACTAAATTTAGTATCCATGTACTTTACCCAAGAAAAGTGGAAAACCAGTGTACATAGTTCATACTCTTCACAACTTTATTTGCATATTCTTATAATTTATTACTTCTCTGTCAAAAATAACAGCCCCCTTTTCAAGGTTCTGCTCATACAGGCATTTTTCAATCTCTCTGACATCTGTCATCCACCTCAGCCTCCTACTTTGCTGTTAGCAGTGGGGAGGATAGGAGGTTGGCTTTTGTTTTTACTATTTGTCCTTTTAGATACATTTATAAATAGTGAAAGTTACTGTGAACTTTCCATAACAGCATGGTATCTTTAGTATTGTACTATATAAGAGGTTTTTTCCCCTTTTGGCTAAATATTCTGTGTGTCCACACACACTTTCCAGGCAGATAAATGTATGTTAACTGATTCAAGACAGCCATTTAATTTGGGGTATTTAACATATTTACATTCCCCACAAGCTGCAGCAGACCTGTGGTTTTTACCCAATAAAAAAAGTAGGTAGACAACAAGCTTTAGCACTCTGCAGCAAACATTCTGCCTCACTTATAAAGCTATAGATAAGCTCCACTTCTCATGCCAACTTACAAACCTACCACCTAGTTAGAAAGTTAGAGTGAATTACAAACTTTGCAATATCCAACACCTTTCAAACTTAACAGTTTAAAAGGACACTCTTGAAACAGTTTTGAGAATTTGCACTGTATATTCAGTAAACACATACTATTTAATCATTATTATTAAAGCAAATCAAGACAAATTAGCATGCTTTGAATTCATACTAGACTACTCAGTAATAAATGGCTTTGCATATTTTGTTTGTTAAACAGACTAAAATTTTCTCTTTGAAAAGAAGTCAGACTCAAAAATACTATTTCAGCCATGTTTATATACCCGTCTGCTAGGAACAGCAGTACAAAGAACAGACTTTGATTGTTCTATGAGACAGACTATACAGAAAGACAAGCACTAATTCTGCTTTCACTGGGGTGTGGAGGTGTGTGTGCGCGCGCGCGCAGAAACAACACCTGACCTACTAACCTTCAGGTCCAAAGAGCAGCACTGCCGCTGCGCAAAAGCTTGAAATAACCAATTTTGATGCCTGATATCTCGAAGAACTTCTCTCTTACCTTAGAATAGGCAATCTAACAGCTCACTGCCCTCAGCAGGGATGGTCCCACTCCTTCCCTACTTCATTCCCCCCTCCTCCCTTGCTTCATGCTCCCACCATCACTGAGCAAAGACGATGCTTTTCTTGTCCTAGTTAGTTTTCTGTTGGTTTAGCTAACTGAACTGGCTCACAAATGATCAGATAATGACCAGACCCAGGACAAGGATACAGATAGAACTAGAAGCAGAAAGATGTTAGATCAGCTCAGCAATCTTGCCCCTAAACAGCAGCAAAGCCTAATATTTGCAGCTTTTGACAGGCACTGCTTTAATTTCTAGCCACCTTACATTCCAAAGGCTTCTAGGTGGGTAACAGGAAGAATTTATGCACTTAGTAATTTTAAATGCAAGTTTTCAAATGTACAAAAAACAGTCTTTTTCAGGTTGGTCCAGCAGGCAGCCCATTTAATCTCAACACTTCAACACTGGACAACTCTGTTAGGATAGGCCTTCATAAATCTCAATCTGAATGCCTCTTAGTATTCCTGCACGCAGCACAAAATTTAGAGCCACTGCCAGAGCCACCCAGCTGGTAATGCACTGGACAAAGAGAAAATTGCTATCTGCCCTCCACTGCTGGAAAGACTGAGGTAGTCTTCTGAAACCCTCAATCCCATCAGTGAAACTTTATATTTAACTCTGACAAGCAAGTAAATTTGTTTTTCAAACCTTCCTCTCACAAGCCACTCAAAAGCAAAAATTCCGAATTTTTATTCTACATAGCTATGATAGAAAGGTTTCCTTCAACTCTAAAATCCAAATTTAAACACTTTCTTCTCTTCCTTGAACCCAGTGAACTTATTTATATTAATACTAAAAAAACAAAAGCTCACAGAAATTCATGCAAGGTTTATCCTAATCCTTTACCAAAAAGATTCACCAAAAAGAATAACAGAAATTAGTATCTGCTTTCTAACAATGTTTATCAGCCTCCCAATAATTTGCCCATAAAACGTTGCCCATAAAATGTCAAAAATCAGGATTATCAACTTGGTTTATTATTTATTTCCAACAGAATTCATAATATGACAGGTAGTCATAAAAACATAAAAGAACAGCAGTTCACAATATAGGAAACAGTTCTTCTGAAGCTTATCTATTTGTTCATGTAAATATCAGTTTGAAAATTGAAAAGAATTAAAATAATTTTGATAATGATGGCATGCAGGCTGAAATAAGCATCTTCAAACAAAAGCATCTCGGGGTTCCCTAAAATCTGTTAATGATATCAGCTGAAATAGCAATTTAGTAGCCATGATTTTGACAAAACAGCAGCCAGCTCAAAAGTAGATGAAAGTTATTCCCAAGAATTTTGACAGTTATATATTAAAGCAGTAAATTCACAACAAAGTTACAAAATACCCTAATAAAAATATTCACATTTACCTAGAAGAGTTTTTAACTTTAAGAAAAAAATACTATATTTATGAGTTCAGCACAAAACTGGCTTTGGCTATGTGTATAACCGACACATACAGACTACCAGAACCCCAAACCAAGTAATATTTGTTCCTCACCCTGCAATTCACTGAGCATAAAACAACTTCACTACGGTAACACTAAGCCAATAATAATAAAACAAGCACTTATATTTCAAACTGAAAGACCATTAAGAATAGGTATTACAATGACATCTACTGGGAAATAAGCTGCAGGGAAAGTGAATAGCATACATAGAGTCCATAGTTCACAGCATATCACTATAAATTTGACAGAGCAACTTGTTCATTGCACCTAGGAACCAGAAAATTAAGATTTCTCACTGAAATAGGCACAACTCATTTGCAAGAACAAATTAGTTCATTCACTTCAAGAAAAAATTGACAACCTAACCTGTGAGAACCCTGAAAAGAGGAAATGCACCCAAATTCAGCGTGCTGTGATTATATGCTTCATCTACTGATGTGCAGTTTTGCTTCATAAAGTACAAGTAGCCCAAAGACTTCCAGGTATGGGTATCCATCAAAATTTACAGAACTTCGATTGCTAAACAAGAGGTTAATTTCAGGTGCACAATTAAGTGTGAAAACCTAATATTTGAAAACAAAATCCAAGAAAAACGGGCCAGCAGACTTTACACATAGGCTCTACTGAAAATTTGCTGCAAAACATGGTATTTAAATCAATGTTTTCTTCTCCAGTAAAATATTCTGCTTAACATAACAGAGTAAGATTTCACTTGCTTAAAGCACTAACTGGAGAAGCTCTTGTCTTACATGGTGCACCACAGTGGTGCACCACTTCCTGCCTTAAAACCTACAGCGCTAAGCCACAAAGATTAATGACTGCAAATGCAAGTAAAACACGAGCAACAGACAATAAATTTTACAGAGCTTATTAACTGTAGGATGCAGAAGCTGGCTACTCTGAATTACAATTCTTGATAAATATTATTCAATAACCACAATCTGAAAATAAATTATAGGAGGGAACAACTAGAGTGCCACTTCTAACTAACATTTAGGGTTAAAACACTTACTTTATATTAGCAACTTGCATATTTACAAATTTTACTTTCACCCCTATACATACAGTATTACCACCAGCAACTCCCATTACCACTAATAAAATGGCTCATGCTATTTCCACATCCACTCAATAGAGAATCAATCCTGCTCTTCCTGAACTCCAGGTTGAACTTGTGACACTATTAAATGCATTAAATTAGCTTTCCTGGCAAAACGCAGCACAGTTAATGCAAAGGAAAATTAGATTGGTTGAGTGATAAATACTTCACCAACTTTACCAGCTACACTGACTCACTGAAAAGGAAAGACAAGATAGTCCTATACCTAGATTATCCTCACTAAACTTACCAAACTAACAACAAGCTCACTGTAAACCTTGAGTATAGAGAGATGTGCAATAACAATTCATGCAACCATTTAATATAGTTATAACTCCAACAGGCATATATTGTGACTGAACTACTACCATGGAATTTTATTTCAGAAAATTAGAATCACACACACATAAACAACATCCTTTAAGTACTTTTTTCTAATTTTGTCATAAATGTTGAAAACATTTGGTGTCACTTCAGAAAACTTTTCTTTTTATATATCCTGATAATGCAAGGGAGACTATCTAACGCTCTCCTTCAAGCAACAGTATCTGCCAGCCTTCCTTTAAATTATCAGGTCCTTAAAGCTTAAAAGTAAGAGGGAAGGAGGAAGGAAAAGTAAAGAACCCAAAAAGATCGTTAGTATTATTAATGGTTTCTTTATAGTAGCACCAGAGTCTGCCATCCAGTTACTTCCACCTTCCACCTTAAGTGAACATGGAGAAAAGAGGATTGTGAAACCACTTGCAGGTAGAACATGAGAGAGCACCAGAGAGGAGACGCTGAAGAAAGTAGTAAGACTTTCACGTACTTAGCCAGCTACTTCAAAGTTGCAGAAAGCATCACTTCTTGAAATCAAAAGAACACTGGCCGCATACAGTCTTGTTAATCACTAAGCTTAGTTTCCCCTTAATTGTTGGGATTTAGCAATAATGACAAACACAAATAAATGTTAATGCAAATGGAGCATACTGAAGTAATATCCCCTCAGGCGTATGTATTGGGTTTATGTGGCAATGTTTTGGTAGCAGGGTGGCTGCAAGGGTGGCCCCTGTGAGAAGAGATCAGGAGCTGCCCTCATGTCAGACAGAGCCAGTTCTAGCCAGCTCCAAAACCCATGGCTGGCCAAAGCTGAGCCAGTCAGCAATGCTGATGGTGCCCCTGTGATGATGTATTTAAGGGTAAAAAAACACTGCAAAGCAGCTGTGAGAGAGAGGAGTGAGAAAAATGTGAGAGAAACAACTCTGCAGACACCAAGGTTAGAGAAGGAGAAGGGAAAGGGGGTGCTCCAGGCGCTGGAGCAGAGATTCCCCTGCAGCCCATGGGGAAGACATGGTGGCACAGGTTGTCCCCCTGCAGCTGATGGAGGACCACAGAGGAGCAGATATCCACAATGCAGCCCATGGAGGACCCCATCCTGCAGCAGGTGGATATGCTCTGAAAGAAGCTGCAGCCCGTGGAGAGCCCATGGCAGAGCAGGCTGCTGGCAGGAGCTGCAGCCTATGGAGAGGAGACCATGCAGGAGCAGGTTTTCCGGCAGGAACTATGGCCCATGGAAGACCCACACTGGAGCAGTCTGTTCCTGCAGGACTGTACCCCGTTGGGAAGGACCCATGTTGGAGCAGTTCTTGAAGAACTGGAGACCATGGGAAGGACCCATGTTGGAGCAGTTTGTGAAGGACTGTGTCCTGTGGGAGGGACCCCACGCTGGAGCAGGGGAAGAGTGTGAGGAGGAATGAGCCGCAGAGACAAAGTGTTATAAACTGTCTGCAACCCCCGTTCCCCATCCCCTGCACCACTTGGGAGGAGAAGGTAGAAGAGTTGGGAATGAAGGAGTGAAGTTGAGCCCGGGAAGAAGGGAGGGGTGGGGGAAAGGTGGTTTTAGTTTTGGGTTTTTTTCTCACTATGCTACTCTATTTCTAATTGGCAATAAATTAAATTAATATTCCCCAAGTCGAGTCTGTTTTACCCATGACGGTAATTGGTGAGCGATCTCCCTGTCCTTATCTCAACCCATGAGGGTTTTTTTTTTTTCTTACTTTCTCCTGTTGTTCTGCTGAGGACAGGGAGTGAGAGAGCCGCTTGGTGGGCACCTGGCAGACAGTCAAGGTTAACCCACCACAGCATACTACTTCAGTTTTAAAATCACACGTTTTTTATGAAGTCCTACCATAGCCTGGTGGGCCAGATATACCTATGTATTAATTCATTGCACTTAGGAGTAAGATACTATAGCATATTGTCCATATAACTATTATCGCTGTTTTACTAGTTTTCTAGTATTTTTAAAGTTTCAACTTGTCAGCATCTTCCTGAAGTTCTAGACTAATATTCACTGGAGCTAATCAATATCCATTTTCATGCCTGCTGAACAAGTGTTCCATCAATGCTAAGTTTAATCACCTTTTCACTGAAGCTGGATTATAAAAAAAAACAAGTTTAAGGAACAGAAAGAACTTTCATTTGATACTCAAATTTCTGATGGTTAAATAAATTTTACAAATCTAACTCAGTTGCCTTTGTTAAGGTGATACGCATCTCCTCTTCAGTAAAGAGGAGAGAGATCTTTCTTGATCTTGTTTATAAACCATAATACCTGCAATTCCCTATATACTTACACAAGTTATATACTGGTACAGGTCATTCCAAGCAACTCTGCAGAAATTTCACGTTACATTACTAAAGCTGTAACCACTAAGTTACTATTTGTAAAGGACCACTATTTCTGTAATTTAAAACTAGTGTGCTAATAGATGCCTTATTCTCTTGTTCAACCTACTGGAAGATGCTTCCAAATCCACAGCTACTTGGTTTTGCAGTTTTTGCAGGAGCTGAAAGCAGGTACTTCTAGTAACCAGAAGGATGGAATATTAAGAGCAGCAATAAAAAGTCCCTTCCCATCCTTCCCCTCACAAACACTATATATACTGTATATAAAATACAATACAGCCATGGCAACCTGAAGACTATGAAGAGAGAAGAATCAGAAGCTCACTCTTCCTTTTCAGTCTCTAGAGCTGACAAGTAAAGCATAGTAATCTTGAAAAACTAAGAAATACAGAGCCTTTTAGAAGAATCTGGACAACACAGCACACAGAAATCCTACGCTCCTTCTGAAAGCTGAGCAGGGCAGAGAGGCTTGGCTTTTCACTCAATTCTGCATGCTAACTTTGGTGTTGGACTTCCCCCCACCCCGAATCTGTTCCTGATAGATACTTACTGCCTGAAATGCCTCCATCTGGTAATTTTTTCTGACTCTTTCAACAAAGAGTTAACAGACGCAAGCATTCAGTTACTCTAGAAAGCTCCATGCACTGCACAAAATGAAAAGCTGATTTTTTAAAAGAGCGATGATCACGAGAAACAAATGAAACATTATTCCTGAATAGACAGGACAAGCTCAGAGAAACTGGACAGGCCAAGACAGTATCGGAATTTCTGTTAGTATACCAGTAACAAGATCTGCAAATTGCATAATTGCTTGGTTTTCTTTCTGTCGTGGTTTAGCCTTTCTTACACTTTCTTACACAATCATAACTAGAAATTTTCTTTAGGATACCCCTGATCAAAAATAATGCAGGAATATGAAAATTTTGTGAACATGGCACACTGTCCAGTATAACTATTCTCTGCTTTTTATGAAAGACCCAGATAAATCAATGCAGATTGCAAATATGTTTTTTTATAATATCAAGTACATCAGATAATCAAATTTTATAGAATTACTCTGTTGCACAGTTTAGACTGAGACTGAACTTTGTAACAGAGGACACAGCACTAAAACTGTTGAACAGACAGTATAAAATTTAACCTGTGATTGACATTGTGTCAGATACCACAAAAACATCCTCCTAAATAAAAATGCATATCTTCCCCTTCTCTTTAAGAAGAAGAGGTATGACATAGAAACAACTATGATTTTTCCAAGTTATCAGAAGAATAGGCCTTTTCAGTAAGGAAAGTTATTTGATTTCTGTAGTAACACAAGCAGATTAAAGTGAGCAATTTATGCATTTATGCTTAAAACAGAATTATTATTATTATTATTTAGAGTCATAATCACAGAAAAATTATTACACTAATTGCTGTAGCATGCAAGTTGAAATTATACTTTAAGTTTCCCTTCTAGCAATTTATTTTCCTATTTAGCAGAGTAGTGTCTCTTGAAAAATACATCACCTTCCGAGGTAATTGATTGGCTGGAGGGCTGGGAGACAGACTTACCCGGTGGGAAAATTTAAAAAGAACCTCCATTGGTGAAGAACAATGAATGAAAAAACTTTTTTTTTTTTTTTGCCCAAACAGTAGCCTTTCATCTTTCATTGCTGCAAGTCCATTTATTATACATTTGCTGTATTTCCTATAATTTTCCACAAAATTTTAAGCTGATGTGTTCTGATACACTACTGTACCACAGACTCAAGGGAAGGATAACAATTTATGTAACACTCCCCATTGCTAAAGTAACAGAGCTCACCAAGTATCAATCATAATTTGGATAAACACTGCCAAAATAAAGAACAGATTTTTCATTTCGTAAGCAGAAGTCAAATGAGTTGCAATCACCACAACTCTACTAGTATCAACTAGCAATTTCCACATGCAAGAGGTTACATGTTTGATTATTTTGAAGCTGCTATGATGTTGCTAACGGGGGGAAAGAGAAAAAACAAATTCACCTTAGCACTGAACTCCAAATTCTCTGTTAAACTGACCTATGCCTCCACTGACTTTTGCAACAATTTTTGTACTTGACAATAAAACCTCAAAGCACCAACTGGCACAAAAAGAAAAGGGAGCGGCTTGTCTACTGACAAATACAGGCCAATGTAATGCCTTCAATGCCCCCATCACCGCACTGCCTATCATCCTGCAGATCAAGTTCAGATCTCAGTCACCTTCTGAGCCTCCTCTAGGAGATCTCAAGAATATCCACGACAAAACCTTCTGTCAACAACGAAACACTAAAGGATTACAGTAGAATTAGTCCATCTTCACTACATGACTTTCTGGACGATTACTCTTCCACATGCTTCTGAGCAATCACAAGCCCATCTTCTCCACAAAATCCAAGGCTGATGTTTTTGAATATAATTTGGACTTAATTAGACATGATAGCTTTGGAATAATAATTATTATTAGAAGCAAAATCACCAAAATGCAAATAACCAATAGTTATACCCATTTACCTACTCCTACTCTTGCAGAGAAGAAAAAAATCAGCTTTGTATACAGATCCTGTGCAGGAGTTATGTAGCTCTGGCACTGTGAAGGTGGGGTGGGTTCACTGACAGATTTGTTACTAGGACACTCACATCACTAAATCCAGAATCCCCTCACACTGGACCTCTTTTCTACAATAATCCCACTCTGTGGTCTCTCAGCCAATTCCAAAGGCCAGAGCCCACCGCCTGGCTGATGTCCTCCATTCCCCACTTGTTTAAAATTTAAACATGTTCATGCTGTGACCCATACTGCACCTCACAGTCAACACTCACTAACACAATTCCATTCTTTCATTCTCACCTCCCCCTTAGAGCTCCGTGTTGTCACGATGCTTGGATAAATTACCAACAGTCGGGGTATTGCTGTGTGGTGGCCAGAATCCATCAGGCTGACCAAGAGTGCCTCATTCTTTTCCTTCACTCACCATCTGCCTGTATCCATCTCCTATTATCTCTGACTGCCCTTACGGACTGTATGCTGTCTGGGGCAATAACCATCTTTTTTCGTTCTCTATTTGTACAAAACAGCACGGAGACCTCCTCTGTAGTTTTTATTAAAACAATAAAAGTGGAGCTTTTCAATACAGATTTTATAAACTTTGGTTTATACGAAGAACACAAAAAAAGGTCAGAGAAAGAACAAAAAAACCAAACTACATCCACTTCTTCCTATCCGGTTCTGCCTTCCAAGACTCCTCTCCTCTATTCCAGAAAAATCAGTTTCCCAGTTTTCAAAAAAGCATAAATTTAAATACATGTATGTCAGGTTATGACTGTAAGAAAATATTTCAATATATTTCTCTTAAAGAACATGTCACAATAATTCAAGATAGGAAAAGTTATTACATAATAAAATACATCTACATAATTTCACTGTAATTTTCACGTTTTCTAAATGACCCAAAATATGCAAAGTCTTCTCTCTAAAGGACAGTTAGTCATTCAACAATTCAAAAGAAACAATCAGAGGTTTTTTTACAGGGACATTTTAAGTATTCTCTGTCACTGGTTAAATATTCTCTCCCATTTTCACTGATAGAATAATCTCACCACAGATCTCATCCCTACACACAAGTACTCTCCACTTAGGGGACTGAAAGCAAATATAAAACTGGGACCCTTTGTACGTCTCTCAACACTGACACCACAAACCCACATCCCCCTCCTTTCTTTCCTACACACTCAGACCCTTCTTAGGAATGACCCACAACTAGTGGTTTTTTTTTTGTTTGTTTGTTTGTTTTGTGGGGAACCCTTTCGTTTGGCCCTACAATCGCTATCAAAGTAAACTGACTATATTCTGCTCCTCTTCCTAGTAAAAAGATAAAGAAAGGAAAAAAACAAAGTCCTAACACCAACCTGGCTTCAGAGTGGCCACCACAAAAACCACACGCTGTGGTAGCAACTTGTGCTTGATCTCTTTCTGCCTAATTCTGTATCATCTCTACTACATCACGCTTTCGTTCTGCACCTACCACTTGGTAGCTGCCCATCCTATCGAATACTGCAGTCCTGCTTGGGAAGGCAAATATAAACTGACAGGCATATCCCAATTAAAACATATATCATTGTGCTCTAAATTAACAAGCACAAACACCATATTTACAGGAGTCAGATATCTCCTCGGTTTATCACATCATCTCAGTGCTGTCAGCAAAGGAGAGTGGAAGGTGGGAAGGGAACGAAAAGGAATGACAGAGACACAATCCACAATAAATATTCAACACACTCACAAAGCGGAAGGAATTTAATTTAGAAATCAATTAAATATTTAAACGTCTCGTCACGCCGGGGTAGTTCATTCTGGAGGTGAACCAGCTTTCCTCCTCCCCGGGCTGCAGCAGCCGGTGCCACCCGCCTGTCACCCTCCAACCGCCAAGGGGACGGGGGTGGCACGACCCCGCTGCCCTCACCCGCCCGCCCCACGGCGGACCGAGGGCGCCGCCGACCCCGGTACCGGGCAGCGGAGGCAACCCCA
The DNA here is from genome assembly GCA_013401315.1 of Balaeniceps rex. Taxonomy (NCBI): domain Eukaryota; kingdom Metazoa; phylum Chordata; class Aves; order Pelecaniformes; family Balaenicipitidae; genus Balaeniceps; species Balaeniceps rex. Next base: position 18,129 of record VYZW01037025.1, on the reverse strand, counting down.
CAGCAAACGGCGGGGGAGGACACGACCCTGCCCCACCGGGGCTGCCCCATGCCCACCACCCGCCGCCGCCGCCTCAGTGCCGCGCCGCCGGGGCCGCTGCGGGGCCGGCGACCGTTAGGCGGTGACAGCAACCATTAGGCTAGGACGGCGACCGTTAGGCTGCTCGCGCCCCGCCCCGTCCGCCGCACCTGGATGTAGTTGGTCTCGCAGTACTCGGCCACCCGCTCGAGGTTCGTGTAGCTGTCGAACAGGGCCCGGCGCCCCCCCGGGATCTCTTCCTCCAGCAGCATCTGCAGCTCCGCCATCTNAGACCCCCACCACGGCGGGGGCGTGTCGCGGCCGGGCAACACCTCCTGCGCATGCGCCCGCCCCCCACACCCCCGCCCCTCCTCCGCCCCCCGCGCCCCCACTTCCGGTCCGGCGGAGCGTGGCAGGTGGTGTCCGGGAGGGCATAGCCTGGGCCTCGCCTCCAAGCTGGAACCCCCCCCCGGAGCGAGCAGCCGGGGAAGGGGGGCCTGGGGCCCTCCCGCCTCCTTCACCATGAGCATCTCGTAAGAAAAGCCGCTGGAACCAGGGGTTCCTGCATTATTGGGTTTTTTTAATGGCTGTTTGCAGGTGGGGTCCCGGCTCCCGCAGTCTCGCCCCAGAAGGGAGGACACGGAGGCGGCAGCGAGTGTCGCACCGAGCTGTTGTCCTGGGGGTTTCCCCTGGCACCAGAGCTGGCACCAGCTGCTGCGCCGCAGCATTGGTCCGAAGGGCCAACACCAAATAACAACGTGTGTTTTCATTTTAGGAAGTCTCGGCTTTTTTTCCATCGTTTTGCATTGATTTACTCAATGGCAGTTTGCTAGCAGCGCTCTTTCCAGAGCATAGGTCTAACGCCACGTCCACTGATATCACTGGAAACTTTGTCTGGGAATAGAGTGTGAGCTAGGGTCAGACCCTCATGCTTTTAATGTAGCTGCTGCTCAGCTCTTCTGATCAGCAGAGGAAGAACAAAATGTTTCTTTTGTGCAGATTCTGTCTGAAAAGCTGCTTTTGTACAGGGGCGAGAGGAAGGGTAAATTCTCAGCTGCCAAGTAGTCAGCTTTTCAACTTTAACAGAGAAAAGTGTATAATGAAGGGTCAGCAGAAACAGAGGAAGGACAACCTCATGGCTGAAGCACAACACTGAAGCTGTGAGTTAGGAGGTTTGGTCAGTTCCTGGCTTTAACACTGACTTCCTTTATGTCCCAGGCAAGTCACTCGGTATCTTTATAGTTGTGATGAAAATGCCCACCCTTAGAGGAATGTGGAAGGCTTTCCCACTGAATTCCTTCACATGAATCTAGAAGTAGCCTTTCTCCCACAAAAAAAGAAAAAGTAGTGATCAGCCCTCTCAGCAGAAGTGTCCCAGCTTTCTCTAGGAGCGCTCATTTGTCTCTTTGAAATGAATTGCAGCTGTGATTACTCACCTCATGTTCCCATGAGGCTCCACAGAGCCCCTGCTGCCTCTGTAGTGCAGCCCTGGGTTATTTGACATCCCTTACATACTCTGATACAACAGCCTGATATTTTTCCCAGCCTTCATGTTACAGACACTTCTGTGGTAGTCACCAGGTAGAGAAGATCCAGTGCTGCTGTCCTCGTACACTGACCTGGTACTATAGGAACAGCTGTTCTCATGCCTTGAAAGCTGTTGCAAAGGCATCCAGCTAGATATGCCAGGCCTCCAGGCGACTTCTAGAATTACAAACAGATTGCAAACACCTGGTGGGGTCAGGCAACAAACATGTAGTCTTTGGGCCCCTCCTTTTAAGTTTCTTCCCTTAAAAGAAAAATGAGATAGAAATCCCTGCCCTGAGGGATGTCTGCCTGGAGACATTTCCTCTTAGCTTGTTTAGTTCTCCCATGTGAAGGATGAGTCAGGCACAGTGTTCATTATACTGCTTTAAAAACTCTCATGTGCAAAGCATTTTTCTCCCATTTTCAAATGTGGGCTAAAATTCACTACTTCAACTGCTTGATTGCATGTGTTAATTTCTCTACAGGCAGTTAAAATACCAAGGGTAATTCATATTTTACAGCTGTAGTAGTCTTAATCTCACAAAAAGGCTTAAGAATCACAAAACACCCTGCTAGAGACTCCCCACCACGATGTGTGTGGGGAGAAGAGGGGTGACTGCTCAACAGCACCCGTACTCTGTCACCCAGCAGCCACGCTCTAGTGCAGGGCTGTGCTACAGTGGTGTTGGGCCGCCTGCAGCTCTCTGCAATGGATACTGGTACTCCCTGCCCTAAAATGACAGGACTGAAGAAGTGAGTGTCATGCAGCCTCGCTGTTGGTGCCCTCTACCCCCAAAGTTTATAGACCATGAGTTATACATCCAAAAATACTGATTTTGCTGTAGTTAAAGAATAAATCCTGGTTGTCAGCCCCCCTGCTGATTGTTAATGCAGCTTTTGAGAGCACTGATCTGAGCCTTTGCTGCAAGGGCTCTGGGAAGAAAAGCCAACCAAATCAACTCACAAAGGGCTGCTGTAAGGCTGTGAGCCTTGACTCACACCTCCAAGAATCAGCCATGGCCAGGCTTCCACCTCACCCTAGGGCCTGCAGCTGATGAATAACACCTTCACACTTTGGTAATGGGCTCCACGCACCCTCCTCCACAGTAGCTTCAGCTCGGACTCTGCTCATGTCACTGCTGCTGCTGCTGCAGCTCCAGGGGTTGCTCACGCCCATGCTCCCAGGACTCTTTGTGCCAGGCTGGAGGCAGGCTGAGGCTTTCCTTCTCTCTTCATTTGCTTTTCAGGTGTGAAGTCAAGCTGTCATTTGGCAGCTCCCCAGTAAACCTGCATGATCTTTCTCTTGGCAAAAGGAGAAAGCTGCCAAGATGTAGAGAAAGGTTCTCCAAAGATGGTATTAGGAGTTTTAACTTGGATTAGCAGCACCAGACTGTAGGGAGGGGGAACTGTTAATTGTGTCATCTTTTCTCTGTGCTTTTGGGTGCCATCAGGGCCTGCTTTCAGTGGAAGCTTGCAAGAGCCCGCCTGCTCTCAGATCTGCGCTCAGCATCAGCAAACCTTACAGGGAGCTTCCACCTGTGGGTCAGGCACCTCTTGACCTCTCAGTGGCCCTGCTGGCAATTTTTAGGGTGCAAGAAAAAGCATTATCTGAAATATGTCCACACAGCTGTTCACCAGAGTAGCTGGACTAACCTGTCTGCATAATTAGGTGCTTGTTATCACAGCATGTTTACATTTTAATAGGGTACTCTTTTGTGGATTTAAATTTAAATATGAAGAGCTCTCCTGTCAGAATAATGGCCATCCTATAATCCTCTGTACACATACCAAAAATAATTAGAAATAGTGTTTAAATTAGACCAACTGAATGCAACTATCACTTCCCTAAATTTACATAAATGACTTCCCATCTGTCAAGTGATGTGCTAAACTAATTTTAAGTTTTTATACTCCCTCAGCCCTAATTACAGTATTACACACTTTAACTTTTCCAACTTTTTTTTAATACTTTTTTGCAAAATTTTCCCTTAGTTCAGTATCTTCAACACTGGGAAGCAAACATATTTTTCACCTAAACATGCTGTTCAGTCACCATACAATAGAAAGGCAAGCATTTTTGGCACCACAGTAAGAAATCACAATCAAAAACCTCTTCCATTTTCTTTCCTATATGGAAAACTGAACAGCACAATCACCACATCAAGGTATGCGAGTAAACATCCCATTTAGACAGATGACCATGTCAGATCTCTGACAGATCCTGCTGCAGGTTTTCAGTTCACTTGTGTAAATAACTCTGCTCTAGTTTTATGAGGTTCCCATTTCTGAGCATTTTTCCCTTAATTTTTTTTTTTTTTTTTCACATTTTGTAAATGGTAGAAACAAAAGCCGAAATCCCTGTGCTTGCTGCATCACATGGAGCTGAGCAGATTTGCAGCTGGATAAAGGACAAAAGGACTCTGACACCAAACATACAGTCAAGTGTACTGATCATATACATAGGCCCGTGCCCTTTAGCCAGCAGGTAACATTTACCAGAGGAGTGGGGGAGGGAGGGAAAATTGGAGGATTGAAGAAAATAGTCTGTAACTGAAGTATGTACCTTCACTCCCTCAACAAAAACAAAGTCATGCCATCCTGCTTGCTTCACACAGTGTCTGGATCTGCCTCTGGCTGGATGGCAGGTCTTTGCCAGTCTCATAATCCAAAGCACCTGCAGCGAACAGCAGCTTATTTAACTCCCACGGCTATTCCAGAATGTCAGGGGTGGCCTCCTGGCACGGAATGCAGCTTATACACGTCCAGTGCTGCAACAAATGGTGTCAGGATCCTGAGGCGTCTTAAACGCTGAACCTCCAGTCCTCACTGTAAAACAGAATGAAAAACCTACACACCCTGCAGCTGCACATTCTCCTCCTGCTTCCTTGGGCATTCAGCAATTTCCTGGGCAATCGAGATTGTAACCACCAATAACCTCTCTGCTTATGAGAAACTGCATCTGGGTAAAGCGCTTGCTGCACAAAGGGTAGGAGAAGTGACCCATGGGGTAGTTTGCATCTCAGGAAAGTGTTTGCCCTAACGTTGCTATTTCAGAACCACCTCAGACAGAGGCAGTGCATGATTGACACCTGATACCTCACAGCACCTCCAGAGAGGGGCAGGACATGTTGCAGAGATTCAGACTGACTGTTCTACAACATGTCTCATTCTGAATACCAAGGTTTTTTTCTAGGAATTCAAGTTTTCTCTTGAACTTTATTTCAACACAGCACTGTGTGAGAGGGACAGAGCCAGTACAAGGGGAGAAACTCTCCAAGGGAGGAAGAGGTCAAGCTAAATAGGAAAAATAATGATCTCTCTCTAACATTTCAGACTTTAAAAGAAAACAGGCAGCAAATGGTCTCAAAGAGACGCCAGCACAAAGCATAGTTGCTCATCAGTTTCCCTCCAAGGGTTCAAATGACAAAGCACTCAGGGAGCGGGGGAGGAAAGAACCGCTCTAATTTGTTTTTCTTCCCTGGAAGTATTCCTTGTCAAAGATGCCAACCCAGACCAACTGCCAGTCCTTTCCCACCCTGTTCTGACCCTTGTGGCATCCCCCAGGTAAGGTCTGGTATGGCTGCTGAGGAGACAGACCCTAAAGGGTACACAGTGGAGTTAATGCTCCACTACAGCACATGGGAAAATTCATCCTCTCTCAACTATTGATCCCGGCTCACTACAGACTGGAGCAGATGTTACTGGCCTACTTCTGCTTTTTTCACATTTGCAAGTTTGCTCTGCAGCTACAAGGGTTAGAACCATTCTCTGAGGTCTTTGCTTCTTCCTGTATGTAATTAAAGTTCAGATTTTTAGGTACTCGCATAACTCCAGGAACTTGCCCCCTGGAGCTTTTTTAATCCTGTCCTGTTTGTAATCATGCTTTTACCACATAAACCACTTTAAAAAGTTTTTTATGGCCTTGCATATTCTTAGGAGTCACCAAACAAATGTGTGTTGCTCCTGGAATTAGCATAACTCCCTTGCATGGAAAGGATAATAAATCACATCTGTGAACTCATTTTTCTTCCTTCCATCATGGATCTGGTCAAGTAATCCCTTTTCACGAGGCTGTGAAGGCCGCTCCTCTTTGCACAGCTTTTGTTCACTATCACAGTTTGCATCTCTCCCCTCCTAACTGCTTTGTCCTTCTGCTTGGCTAACACACGGGAGCATTTCAGCCCTTTCTCTCACCCACAGCTATTTTTGACAGTATGGTAACAGCACAAATCTCAACGATGCAGTACTGCCTAACAGGAGATGGAGACTGATGGCTCCCCATCAGTCACAGCAGCTTCACCCACCTCAGCCTGAATCTGGTTTGACAGAATATTTATGTGCAGAAGGCAGCCAGGCCTCCCCGCGCTGTCTCCTCTGAGAGGGAGCTTAAAGGACTCATTTATTTCAAAGGCAAAGACATCTCTGAATTATATGAGTGAGCTTTTAGCAGGAAAGAGTTAGAGCCTAAGCTGTACCCATCCTCCTACAAACTAGTCCAAGTCACAACCTCTGCACCCTGTATGACAGGACCCAAATGACCGACTATCATGTGTCAGCACACAAGGTTTGATCTGTCTCATACAGGTATAAGGATTTTTTTTTTCCATCTTTGTCTCTTTAGGACTGGGCTTTCCAGGGAACACAATGGAGTGAGGTGTTCACACCCCTGAATTCAAATGGGGCAGGGTATTTAACTTATTTTGCAGGTGCCAACCTTAGCTAACAAGCTTTGGGTGGGTTGGGGCTGAGATGGGTGTGCAGCTGAGGTGTACAGCACCTTGTGACATTGATTTCAAGAGCCCCTATCGGACTACTGCTTCCCCAGCTAGCGAATGGGATTGCTGCAGGAGACATCCCTAGCATGGGGCCAGAGGTAAATGGCTGGAAGGCCACAGGTTGGTCACCCTTCACCTAATGGAGTCTGGGGTTGAGCCATTACTGAAGGATAAATAAAGCTGAGCTCTGCTGTTCAGAGTAATCATACAAGTCTGTGCAGATCCCTGGCCTCACACAGAGATTTATTTGAATCAGGAACACCAAGGCAATTCATCCTCTCTAAACAGCCTCATTCCCTGCTCTGTGTGCTCACTACCCATGGGGCCCAGCTACGCATTAGTTCCCCTCCTTCCCTCTCTGGGCTTTTCTGCAGCATGTATTCGCTAAATATAATCTGACAGCTTACTTTCTCAGGTCCACAGCCTCAACACCCATGCATTGCTTCTCTGTGCCAGAAGCTCTACTTTACAAGTCAAGCTGTAGTCTCCCTCCCAGCTCATCTTGCGTGAGGAATGAGCACATCCTTGTGTCCTCTCCCTTTTCACACCCATCGCTGTTGTTGGAAGGGGCTTGCAACAGCCATTTGCGGTAGCACATCCCTCAAAAATCTAGCAGCCTCAGAGCCACACAACCAAGAGTTAACTCCTCCGGTTGTTTTGCAAATGCTAGCTAGCCCTCAGCTCTAATCAGTTTGTCCACTTCCACTAGTTTTGGCTTAATTCTAAGTCTCTTTGAAGCCATCATACATGTATAATTTCCTTGCGTAAAGGGGCTCTCACATTGAAGTGGTATTGTACTACTCTTCAGTAACTTTCTGCCTCACCAACTTCAACAAGTGCCATGTTCCTCCAATGTGCACTCACTGAAAAGTCATTAAAATCTGCCTTCTAGTTGTATTACCTGACCTATTGCACACCAAATCTCAAGGGCCTAATATTTATTCCAGAAAAATCTGGTCCTTGTCAGTATACGTGACACCTGCAACCAAAGGGCTCATTTAGCCACTTGCTAGCTGTACTCCTTGATTCAGGAATCCAGAGTTCATTAGAGTACTGAGTGTTGTTTAAGTATATACATCGCTAGGATAAAGAGATTATTTCAGGGCACAGACTGGCTATCATCTCTAATACGTAGGAAGAGGAGCAGAGGAGCAAACATATACAGCTGGTGTACTTTTGTTCCTCTACTGCCAATCTGATTTTTCAAGCTGTTTTTATACAAAGGAAAGAGCAGAATGGAGAAATCCTTATCTTAAAAAAATGGCTGGGAGCTCAGTGAATTCAGCAGCTCTTAGGATAAAATACCCGCAGTAGCCTTCCCCCTCCCCTGCCTCTTCAGGAACCAGCAGTATTTCTCACAGCTTTCCATTAACTACTTTTATTATCTGAACGTCTGCCCACATGAGTAATTGAGTGAGTCACATCAGCAAAAGACTTTGTGGAGTTTTATGAGGAGGCTGCACTGTAAAATTTTTTTAAATCACAGTTTAATTTACAGAATGAGGATTTTTAGCTGTGGTGACAATTTCAAGACCAGTGCTGCAGTAGCGGGAGAAAGAAATACAGAGGTGATAAGGATTTCCAGTTCTTGAGGATAATTGAGAAAATGTGAGTGCTCAGCTCAGTTTACCACACTGGAACAGTACAGCTATGAAATATATAAAGGCTAATGTAGGATGTATGTTTGCAGTATTTTTACATTTACTATGTAAAAGTCACCATCAAGCTTCCTCAAGCACAAAAGAGGTTCAGTATGAACTATGGTGTGTGTATATATAGCAACTGGCCCTACCTGGTTATCACTGCTGGGATATGAAACCGGAGGCCTGATCCAGCAACCCCCCTGTACCATTTCGTTTTTCTTTGCATTATGGCAATACTAGACTTACAAAGACATCCAGGCATTAAAATAGTCAAGTAGGTGCTTAATGCGATATTCAGAATCCAGACACCTAAACAGCTTCAAAAATTTGGTTTCTAATGACTGAAAGCCACAACTAAGATTTAAGTGCAACTGTGCTAGGCCAATATATGAAAGTCAGTGGTATTCAACGCAATCACACAGCATAAATAATAGCCAGAGTCAGACAAAGGTTCACAGGTCTAGGCCCAGGCTTGAGGTTAATTTAGAGCAGTCTGTTAGCAAGCAATTTGCTCCTTCCTTTTGCAAGAACAATACTATCAAATCAAGGCACAGGCTCCAGCAAATTTAATATGAATTCTGCTTAGCAGAAGGACTAAGTGCTTCACTCACCTTCTCTCTTCCCAAATATCTTGCTCACCAATGAACGTGGGGCGGCTGCAACCATTGGTGCAGTTGGTTTTCCATCATACGCGATGGTCTATTCTTGCAGGCATCCCTGCCAGCTCCCGTTAACTCATACGGCTCACTCCTCCCAAGGCACCTTTCCCCCATTCAGACTCCTGGAAGAGCTTGCAAAAGCAGGATAGCCACCTCACAGAGGCAGGGCATGTTCAGAAAGTAATCTGCCACACAGTGGGCAACATCCTTTCTCCCCAGGCAGGACAGTGACACATGGTAGCCAAGCTGCCAGAAGGCCGGGTTTTTTAGCCTGGAAACTGTATTTGTGGAAGCTTAGAGCTGTATAAGAACGCTCATATATGTTGCAACAAGGCAGCAGTTCTTCCGCTCCCACACACAGCAGCAATCCAGTTACTGCTGTCTAACGCCCATGGTGCCCTGAACCCCTTCATTGTACCAGGCTGACTTACAAGTGCCCGAGGATGGAGTAAGAGTCAGCTTGTGACATACTGGATACTGAAGGCTGCTGAGCAGGGATTGAAGTCGCTGCATTTCTGTTATTTAGGTATTGCAGAGTTCCTGCATCTCCCAGGGTTCAGCTGTAAGGCAAATGCATGGAGCTAGAGCATCGGTGTGCAGCACAAAATACCAGTGGTCTTAAAGGAAGGGATGGAATAAACATGATATATATAATCAATAACTCACAGCTAACAAGCCCTGCATGACCAAGTCAGTTACTTTTCAGGCCAAGAAACTACAAAGCCAGAGTATGCATTTTCATGTTAGTGCTGACATCAGGGCATTAATATTCTCAGAAAAATAATATATCTGACAAGAGTGAATTCCAATAGAGGATCCAACAATGACATGAAAAGTGCAGCATTTTTGCACGCCAGCAGTAGGCTTTATCAATGAAGGTGTAGGGAAGTTGACATGGGTAATAAAGTCGCCTTAGCTAGATCTGAGCCTGGCTTATTCTGTGTCAGGGTCTCGGCCAATATGAAACTGCTACCAAGTGCCAATTTCCACACTTTGACAATATGAGCTTTGCTTTTTCACACACCTGTATTTGCGTCCCTTCCCTCACCCCAAAAGATAAATGGCCAAATATGACTTACTGTTTTTCTCTTACTGTTCTAATAGATTTTTGTTCCTTTCCTGGATTCATTGCCTAGGGAAATTTGGTCAGGGCAAGAGCCTTAATAGGTGAATAGCACCTTCTCTTTTATATATGACTATCCATTCTCTCCCAGCCTCCCCTCCCCAAGGCTTCTGAACACAAAGTACTTGTAGGAATTGTTTAGTCTATTGCTGAAACACAGCCCCTGAGCCAGCAGATACACAGCATTGCTGGAGCCCCTCATTCCATCAGTTAAATTAAAGAACTGAATCCAGCTGATGGCTGGGCCCTCTTTTAGAGAGGATACCCAGGGCCTTCTGCCGTAGAGCTCTGAAGGGGAAGATGATCGCTTTACCCTTGCTGCAGTGTCTGAGTCATTACTGAGTTGGAAGCGACTGTTTTTTTTAAAAAAAAAAAAAAAAAAAAAAAAAGCCTTTTTTGGTGAGACTAGAAAGTTGGCAGTCAAGCAGGCACAGCATTGGATGTCTCACTGCCAGGCTTGTGACAGAGCTGACCTGCCTGGATGCCAGCAGGGAGGTGGGAGCAGAGCGTGCCAGTGCCCGTGAATTGCTCAGCACTGCGGAGACTGGAGCAGAGAAGCTTCAGAGAGGTTCAGAGGTGGTCCCAGCACTGATACCCCATATAAAGAGCAAACTTTTCCTGCCTAATAGTGTCAATGGAGCACCACTTGCCCACCTGCAGCGATGTTTCACTGTCGTCAAGGTAACCGAGACACTCACCAGGGACACATTTTACCTGGTTCCTCTGCCCTTTCAGTTCTGCATCCTCTCCTCTTTGGCCAAGGCAGGCCTCAGCCACCTTATCATCGCTACTATCACTTATTTGTATGTCAATTATAATTAAGATTTTGCTCCAACTTACACTGGTTTTAATATGGAATCCTGCAAGATTTGTCTTTGTGACTTTTTACTGGCCTAGCATTCATCTATTTAAACTACTTTTCCCATTAAAGAGATGATCAAGTGCTTGCGCCAGAGATGTTGGTGCAGATACAGAACTATGACTGATGCTTTTTGCCTCCTGGAAGCAAGGCTTTTCTTTACAGGAGAATTAACATTGAGCAATTACATGTACTTCATTTATCTTGGGTTCAGGCTCTGCTGTAAAAGAAATAGGAATGACCTGAAAAGTAGGGGAAAAAATTCTTTCCACTCCAGCCCTCCCCCAAATCTTTTTGTGGGAAGCACAACTGTGTTTTGAATGCAAAAATTCACACAGATTTAAAAATACTTATCTTCAAGGAATGTTGCCATAGAAACCCTTATCTTCTCTCCTTCCCCACCCTCCATATGTGAGGAACATTTTCTTCGTCTTTTTTTTTCCCTGCACATGGTAGTTCCTCTTCCCCGTCTGCTACTGCCAAAAACCTGGCATTGAATCCTAAGAGATGTCAAACAGGCCTTTTGTTTAGTTGAAAAGTGATTGCTAAAAAACAGTCCTGAGCTAAACTTGAGAGAGATGCCAAGATGGGTACATACTCCCAGGCTCCAGAGAAAGATGCCTGGAACATCTTCCAGTAATTCCTGCTTTGGACAACTGGAAGAAGCAGCAAGAGCTGCCACGGTAATTACAACAGTCCCACTTCCTGGTGGCATAACCCACAAATGATGAAGATTTTCCTTCTCACGAGAAGCCTTTTTTCCCCTTCTCTGTCACTCTTGATAAAAGGGGTAGGGAAGTGGGTGAAGTCCTGTATGCTCAAAGTGCTTTCATGAAGGTACTGCTCTACCCCATTCCTTTTGCCCCAAAGCTACAAGAGGATCTGAGCACAGAAAGGAAGCCAATAAAGTGTAGACTTCACTCTGCTGATCAGGTATATCTATATCCAAGGGTCGATGGCGGGGAGCCCCATCTATAGCATTAACAGAAACCTTGGAAAGGTCACACATGGCCCTGTTGAGGGGTGAGACTCTACAGATATCTCCTGCTGTCAGTGAGAACGTGTGCACAGTACCCAAGACAGAAAGAGTGAGAATGCAATGCTACTTACCTGTGAGTTAAGCAGTACCAAAATGTTAACGAGCAAATTATGCAGGTGAGATATATTGTTTTCCCAGTTTGGATTGCCAGCAGCCCCAGGTTCATGTAACTGCACAGCTAATGGGGGAGCTGGCATGAGAGCTGCCCAAGGTATTCTAAATCAGCAAATGTCAACTCTGCCCAACAACCAACATTTACTTTTGCAGCAAGTAGGACAGAAGTTGCCAAGGCCATCCTTTCCATTTAATGATGGAAAATAAAACATACAGCCCTCAACTCTGTGGTGCCTGCCACAGCCATTACCAGCAAGTCCTTAAACTGCTGGAAACAGAAGGATAGTACTGATTTGCAATAATGGGTCTATACGCAGCCCAGGTTAATTAAAACCTAGAGGTAACACCATTCATTAATATTTTGGAGGTAGTGGGAGGCTAGCTCAATAAGCTGTCTGCTCTGCTCAAAGTTATGTTAACAACTGTCTCACCAGTTGCCACCAGTACAAGGGGCAAAAGTATAAGGCTTTGTCAGCCAGAAACAGCCATGACAATCAATTAGCGATGGCCTGACTGCTCCGGGCACCTGTTCTGGCTGCCTGCTTCTGAGAGCAGCAGGTTGCACAGGCACAGAGATATATTTAGCCTCTTACCTTCCATGAGTTTGTATCCCTGTGTAGAAGCTTGTTCTACAGTAAGAGTCCAAGGAATGAAATGACAGCTTTTCTGTATGCTTTTCAAAACCATCCTGTGGAATTTGTGAAGCAGCTTTCTGGTGTAGAGCAGGAATATGAAGCATAAAAAGCAATCATTCCCTATATTATAGAAGCAACCGCCCCCTCTTGGCTTTGTTCCTAGACTAAGGCATTTTTTTCCACAGGTTGCAATGCTTGCCTGCATCCCCATGTTACAGCCAGAAGGGATCTCTGGGCCTTAGATGTGTCCTTAGTGCGCGGGTCTGAGCAGGACTGACAAAACCCTATTCTCTATTGACTGGACTCCTGAGGCTGGCTATCTGCTACAGTGCAGGTGCTGACTCAGGCTCTTCCCCAGGCTGGCATCTAACAATGCTTCGGCTTTGGCTGCAATCTTGTGACACGTCCAGCACAGACTCCCTATGCCCAGTCATCTTTTTTTTTTTCCCCCAAAATTTGTAGGAACATAACGGTGTTGAGATTTCAAACCCCGATCTCTGTCAAATGCAGCTGATTTGGCCCAAGAGCTCAGAAGTTACTTCTTGTGAGAAGAGAAAGGGGAAAATGGCTGAATGTAAGTGGGGAGGGGGGGCATGCTCTATGAACACACGTCTTCCTTAGGAAACCAGGCCAAACAAGAACCAGCTGACGGTGCATGCCGGACAAGGGGTGAGGGGAGAAATGGGACAAAACTGGTATTTCGAGCTTCCAATCAAAACAGATTAAAACTTCACGAGAAAGCTCTGATCCATGAACATTCCCATACAAAAAAGGGGGGTTGCTGCACAAGAAAAGGATCCACAGCTGGACTGATGAGTGTTGCAATCTTGATAGTTAGGCTGTGTGAAATGACCGACACACATAGAGAGAGGAATGGAAACTTACAGACTTCAGCAAACAATGTGGCTGTGACCTCACTGTCACTCGAGCAGTGCATAACAAATGCTTGAGAGTGCCTTACCCCCCTCCTTTCCTTCCACGCTCAACGCATTTTCCTTAACTGATGAGTCAGGGTGGGTTTTTGACAGCAGTTTTGAGCAAACACAAACTAATGACTGGCTTTCTCCAGCACTTTGGGCCACATTCTTCTCTTGTATCAGTCACGGACTCCTGTAGCATGCTTGGTTACTGGCCCGGACTGAGAGCACAGTCTTACGGGATGCGATACCTGCGCAGGCTGACGGAAAATTCATAACAAATTACATGGAATTACTCCCATTTTTGATTCCTGTAACTGGGGAAGGGCTGTTGCAAGGCAGTTGAACCGTACAGCTCCAGCAAGGCAGAGAAATGCTGTAACAGGTCCGGACAATTACACTTGGGAAGCTTTTCTGGTGTCAGAAAGCTTCACTCCTATGACATGGCTACAAGAAAGCAGATCTTAGCCACTCAATTATATGACAGTCAGCTATTCCTTGTCCAGTTCCTACCAGGGACAGTGCTATCCTACTATTTTTTCCCAAGGCAGCAATAATTTAGCCTCCATTTTGCCTCCTCTGCACACCAGGGATGCTTTAAAGTAAAATCCTTTACCACACTGATTTCTCCAGAAGGTTTAGGAAACATCTGCAACCTTCAAGAAAAACAGGCCTTTTTGCATAAGCAGTGAAGCAAAGCCTAACATGAATTGCCATCTGGGGACATGACCAACCTTCAGTTAAATGGAGGTCAGATTAGCAAGAGCTTTCTTGCAGTTCATTATAAAAATCAATGCGAGAGGCAGCAAGCTGAACTGCACAGCCCTCCTTTTTCTGCCCAGCAGACAAAAAAAGAGTAGAACAGCATCTCTGTCTCCCCTCTCCCCCAACACAAACTGCACTGGGGGGGATCGGAATGTCTACAGCTCCACCAAAAGCAGAGCTGACACATTAAAACCAAGAGCAGAATTTTCTTTGTCTGGTGCCCACAGAGGCTGGCATCAGATGTTAACGCCCTAAGAGCTGACAGGACTGCATTCAGGCTGGCACTGGGCAGCAATACAAGAGTCAAAACATTTTTATAAGAGCAGCAGGTTTCCTGACCTGGAAGGTGCCAGTGAAAGGAACGACGTTTGTAGAAATGGGAATTGCAGCTACCAGGTATGTGTCCCTATGTAAAGTGCCCTGTCTGCATAGGCAGTAGAAAGTAGCTCTAATGGGAACCACACGCTCCTGATCTGCTCAGTGGTGCATCAGTAGCTGTGTACAAATGCAGCTCGGGCATACACAGCTGCAGGCTGAGCAACACCTCACCTACCACCACACAGCTTTTGGGTGGGAAGGGTGCTAGGAACTGCAGCTAACAGCGAAGCCAGGTTTATGGGGAAAAGCCTTATAAAGATCAGGTAAAGGGTGATCCTATGTAAAGGGGGGGGCGAGAAACGCAACCTGAAAAGGAAGTCAGATGGCAATTACTCCAATGAGACAACGGCGTAAGAGGTTCCTGCCTTGCAAGCCATTTAGTGGGGCTCTGAAAAGTCTTTCATGAGCTGGCCTATGATGGCCAAAAGAGAAAGAACGAACCAGGGAAAAGCATGTGAACATGTGGCATGCGATGCTGCTTTGACTGGCACCCGTTTTGGAGGACGAAAAGGATTCTTTGAAAGGCTTTTAAGTTATTAAGCACAACATTAATCCAGAGCCCTATAAAATCAGCACTCTCCCTTTCCGGTATTTGCATGACCAGTCTCATGCTGACCCAGTGCTGAATGAACTACAAGCATCTGTTAGTTTCTGATGCTGATTAGATTAGACACTGCCCTCAGAACTGTCAGGATAGAGAATCCCTTTCTCAGAGCTTTGTTCCGTGGTTTTATTTCATTTCATTATATTATTACTGATGCTTCTGTTTTCTCAGGAGCCAAACCAATTTTATTCCTCTTGGTTTACTAGCATTTCTCAGTCATCCTTTCTCTTGCAACGCCACAGCATGGCAAGATTACACAGCAAGAGAACCTGTGGTGCAATTCCTGCCCCACTTTATTTCTCTCTCTCACGCACACTCACACATACTTCTCACAAGATATATCTGCTCTTCTTGACAGTTATAGCTAGAGCTCAAGGGAAGGAAAGACACTTTGAATAAAAATACCTATATATATAGAAAGGCTTTGTCCTTGTATCTCCAAGGTCTTATCTAGCTAGGATCCATGAAGAAGCATTCCACTGGATGAGAGAGGCACTCTTACCCAGCTCTGGCTGCTGTTGGAAAGGGCCTGGATTAACCAGAGGTCTGGTCTTTGACTAGCTGGCACCCAACAGTTTATACATAAACCACTGCAAAGTTTTGTTGCTTCCTTTGCAATGATTTGGCCAGAGATCCAAAAGCAAATGTAAAAAAGGCATACAGATTAAATCTACTTTAATATGACTACTAGTTGAGTTAGAAAGAGTACCCAAGAGAGGTATGTGGTTAAGAACATGGAAGGTAACAAAATCTGGATATAAAATTCCTTGGCTGAGTCAGTGTGGCACCAGCATGATTCCCCCTAACACCCTTGCTCAGAACTTCACTGCTGGCACTTTTAGCCCCTTGTTTTGCTTGCTCTTAGCTTCTCTTAGATACTGTTATCCAGGCTTCCTCCTTTGGTGAGGTTACCAGCTCATATTTGGTCTCCATGACTTGTCCTTTCACTGGGTGGAGATACAGTTTCCTTACCAGGACACTCAGCAGAACTGTAGCCACCATATAGGCAAACCTGGAGGAAGAGGCAGGAAAAAGAACAAAAACCTTGCTATGATGTAAATCTACCAAAGGACAACTGCCAGCTTGGACAGATTGTCTGAGCAGTAACAAGAAGAGGCTGAAAGCACCTTCTCTTCTGTCTGCCACAGAGACACATAAAGACCACCTTCCCTGTGCTCACCTCAACTCTGGGCACTCCTGGCTTCCTGAAAAACCCAACAAGGAGAGGTTTTTCATGGCCGATTCCTCATTGAATCTCTCTGGGTCAAACCTATGAAAGACAAAATACACTGAGGCTTTCTGCGCAGTCATAGGATCTTTTCCCCGGACACATGTGCACATTCAAACGAGTAAGAAACTGGAAACGAAATACAGAATCTCACTAATTTGCTTTCTCTAAATCATGCTGGGTAATTCCACAGAGATATATGAAGGCAATTGTGCATCCATTCCATCTATGTTCCCAGCTGGTCAGCGGTGTCCCAGCTTGGTCAAAATGCTGATAAACTGAGTTAGTGTGACACAGGGCTGGAACTAATATGCATTACCTCTCAGCAGTGGGTACTTAGCTTGAGTACACAGCTGAGCTGATGCTGCTACCTGCCCTCTATTCCCCTCCAGGGCACACACAATCTGGTTTGTCTCCCTCTCTCTCTTTCTCCCCCCTGCCCCCGGTGTCCCTTCCTCTCTCACTTCCAAAAATATTTCCCTTTTCTCCTTGCCCCTCGCCCTTCTCTTCAAGCAGCTGGTGTGTGTATGTGTATGTGCTGGGGGAGGGAAGCTGGTGACTCATTCAAGTGCGAAAAGTGGTTTCCAGCATTAGGATGGTGGAGGCTGTGAGAAAACTATTATCCAGGGCTGGCATGAGTTAAAACAGGATTCCCATAATTGACT
>VYZW01037021.1:4760-34980 GCA_013401315.1 Balaeniceps rex | reverse complement strand
AAAATCCAGAATCATAGAAGTAGAGGCTGTAAAAAACTGAATCCACCTTTGAGATTGTTCTTCAGTTGAACTGCACTAATAACTACCAACATCTACCCAGGATCATTTTAGGATTGGGTTTGCTAATGACAAATGAACCAACTTCAAGAGAGAAGCATGAAAGAGAAAGAGTACCTCTAGAAATCTTCACTGTTGTAGGGGGGACAAAAGTAGCAAAAGCCTAATGAAGTATTTGCATCATGAGTTCAAAGAAAAAATGTCTTATATAAATCTCTGTACTCAGAGATGTTTTTTGAAGAAGGCTGAGGTAAACTTAGCATAAAAAAAAAAAAATCTTGACAAGAAAGAAAAATTGCATGGGGATGTTTCTTCTCTGGAAGTAACAGAAAACTTAGTTAATTCATTAAATTGTTCAAAACCCTTCCTAAAAATCATTAAATTGCATGATTTGACTGTGAATATGGTAAGACATCTATGAATAACAATTCTTTTTTCAAAAACAAAAGTTTAANCCTCAAAATGTAGCTTGAATTCAACTGGAATTAATATTTCTGTTATGCACAGCTAGGCAATACAATGTATCTATAATTAATCAATATCAAGTCCAGATCAACAATCTCTGTAACCCTTATTCAGAATAATGATAATCAGAAGCCCTGGAAATTAGTTTGTATTCTACAAAAAAGGTAAGAAAAGTGTGACTTGTCATCCACTAATTAAGTCACAAAGATCAGACACCAACAGCCCTGCAAATGCCTAAGCAAAAGTGACCACAGTAGGCTAAAAACTAACTCTAACTAGTAAGTATTCTTATTGTATTAGAGACCATAAAATTGGACACAGTCCTCTAAAAGACAAGCCAGGCTGCTCTCAGAGTTGCACGAGGATTAGGACAAGATCAATAGAAAAAAAGTCAGAATAGTGAAAATTCTGACCAGATATTGGAACAGGCTGCCCATAGACATTGTGGACTCTTCATCCCTGAAGATATTCAGAACTCAACTGGACAGGGCTCTGAGCCACCTCCTCTAACCAGACCTGCTTTAAGCAGAGGCTTGGACTAGAAAACCTCCAGATGTCCCTTCAATGCATGGTCTATGTTTCAATGCTTTCAGTTTTATCCAGAATAGTATATAAAAAAAAAAAAAATCCAGAATCATAGAANTCTGTACTCAGAGATGTTTTTTGAAGAAGGCTGAGGTAAACTTAGCATAAAAAAAAAAAAATCTTGACAAGAAAGAAAAATTGCATGGGGATGTTTCTTCTCTGGAAGTAACAGAAAACTTAGTTAATTCATTAAATTGTTCAAAACCCTTCCTAAAAATCATTAAATTGCATGATTTGACTGTGAATATGGTAAGACATCTATGAATAACAATTCTTTTTTCAAAAACAAAAGTTTAATGTTTCATAATGAATGAATGGCTTTTTGAGCCAGTTTTAGTAGTCTCAGTCTATTTCTTCCCCTTGGCCTTGACGGATACAGTGCTTTGCTATTGACTGCTTCTCTCTCAAGAGCTGGATATCAGTTGCAGACAGTCCATGCAACTGGGCATTCCAACTATATGCTTGATTTCTGTAAAGTGCTTATCCATGTAACATCATCTTTTTACTTGTAACCAAAGAAATTAAATGGTACAAAACCATACACTGTGAAGGGTCTGGGAATGCTAGGACAAACAGTGGTCTTTCTTCTGTAGTCCATGTTTGATACACTTAAGAAACGGACGGTTTAAAAGTAAAATAGAAGGGTCATAGGTATTTCAAATGCATTTCCACTTAAAATAAGTAAGCTTCAAGAACTTAGAATAACCATTGAAATACTTCTGCTGCTCTATTCTTTTCTGTTAATATCCAATGTTCCTAAATGCAATTGATTATTTTTACCTGCAAATCACACTAATGTGTTTTACTAGAACTTAGAAAGAGGCGTCTGTATGATGAAGGGAGCTTTCCAAGAGTAAAAATCACCAACTTCTGCCTCAAGTGAACTTTGTCAAAGAATTAGATATCTGAAAACAGAAGGTTTGACACAATCTTAGTAACAGTCAGAGCATCATAGCAACAATTTAATATGACATTGTATCAAACAAAAACATAAGTCTTTGAATACACGCTCATATGGATGTGCGGTAACTTGTACAAATAAATGTAATTAATGCTAATAAAAGAGTGCTCAAGTCCTTATATATTAAGAAAGAATATACCCTTTACAGGAAAAAAGTTGGTTTTGTTTTGGGGTGGGTTTTTTTTGTTTGGTTGGTTGGTTTTTTAAATACAAGAAACAGGATAATATTAGATTTTTGGCATGATGTACTGTCTAGGAAAATTTGGTGCTGAGTGAATCACTGATTCTAAAAACCAACACTACTTCCACCAGAAAAAGAATCTTTCATGTAAAAAACAAAGCTTAAAAATTGAGTAATCACCTTGTTATGTAGTTAAAATGCAGCTTTTTCTCTCAATTAAAAATAAAATAGTAAAGGTCAAAATATAAAGGATGCTCAGTAAACCTTAAATATTATGAAAGGGGTATTGTTTTCCGTTAACTTGTGCATACACAGTTTGCAAAAACTACAGAACGTTAAGAGTTTACAGAATATTATTCTATCTTTATGTTAGAAAAGCTGACAGGTGATCATGGATACATGGGGGGGGAATCAGTAGCACATGGTAACTCTATTATGCAAAACAGGATGTGATAACAATTATACTAAATAAAAATAAATAGCATTTCCTTTATTATTACTGTACGTCTCCTAATAGGAAGACTCACTTTTCCAATTAATAAAACTCCTTCCCTCAGCTTCCTCCAAACCCTGGAAATACAGTACTTCTCACAGGGTCATGGTACAAATTTGAGGCAAGAAAAAGATATTAACCTACTTCCCTGACATGAGATGAAAAGAATATGAAAAAGAATAAAAATTCTGCCTCAGATTTTCAAGTCTTAGTGATTTTATGTGCCTCAGTTGCTAGTCTTAAAACAGAACACCTTAAATAACCATAATAATATTCTCCTCCCCTCCCCCCCCCAACTGGAAATTCAGATTCTATGAAAGTTTAATCCAAACACTGAAATAAAACATGACTGGTAATTTTAAAAACTTTTAATCCTTTGTTTTGCAAGATCTGGATACACTGTTAGAAGCACAAAAAACCAGGCATTACTCCCTCCCACATGGAAAGAAGAATGCATCATCATTGCACCTTTTTCTCCCTTTACTGAAACTTGAAAAAAAGACTTGATGACTTTTTGTTCACACACCAAGCAGATGAATTTGATTTTTCATACTCTCCTAAAGAGAAGGTTCAGTTCATAGAGAAGCAACTCAAGATGTGATTTTAAATTCATTTTCTTATTTATTTTCTTTATGACTCTTATGAAGCAAACTGGAAAGGTTTCACACTGTCCAACTCCCAACCCTTGATCAAGTAAAACAAAAATGCTGCTTTCCAACAGAAAACATTGCTGCCAGAACATCTGTGCACATTATCTTTCCTTTTTTCTTCTTCATTTTTGGTCTACTCCTAAGCATGTAACACAACACTTTCATCACATGACCTTTGACCAAATGGATATTATCATAATTGTATGTTCTATGTTGCAATCAAGAAAAAATATATTTACTTCTCAAGGAAAAGGTTGATTGCCATTGATGCTTTTGTAATATGATGAGGAAGCTGGGCGCAGAGATCACAGATCAGGCCAGAATGAAAATGGTATTAGAGACAGAATGGAAGACATTTTCTAAGAGGTCCCCTATCCAGCAAGTTACCAGGACATTTAAGTAATTTAAGTACCAAGTACGTGATGAGGGCATTGATAGCAAGAATATTACTCATCAGTTAACAATTAAGCAAAAATTATTTCTCATTCAAGAGGAGTTAAACTCCTCCCGCCCCCAAACAGACAACAAGATACCAGCCAGATTCTCCACCCATCCTATAACCCATTCAATTTTGTCTCCTTCCCTAGCTAGCCTACAAATGCCAGGCATGCCCTAGAAGCACAAACCCAACAATTTTCTTTTCCAAGATCTGCACAACTTCTCCTCAATTCTACTAGCAGTTAAAATATCATCATATAACATATAGCAAGCAGATCCTTCCAGAAATAGAAAAAAAAAAAAAAACAAACATATTCTGCTATGCCACTAAGCAGACATTGATCACCTCCAAAATGCCTCTGCCTCCTACAGTACTCCTCCAAGGCCTTTGTTAAACTAGAAATAAATGCATGCCCTTGGAAATAAATGTATGCCTAACAGATATTCATCCTAAAGTATAAAACTACCACGCATGTAGAATACATATACAAGAACAAAACAATAACAAACTGTAGTGAACTTGTATATAATATACTTGAGAATTCATGGAATTATTTAAGTTAACAAGGACCTTATATATTCACAGACCTTAACAGCTTTTGAAATGGCACTGTTTAAAGAGAACTACTGAAATTTATCCAAAAATTGCTATGCAAAAGTGATCCCTTCTGGCAACACTGAGAAAACAAGCAGAACATTCAGGTTCCAAAGAGTAAACTACGTGTAGAGTGATATCTTTTAACTACATTAATTACTGGGCAATTACATAGTCTTTAGTCAGCAAAATTCCCAATGAAGACAAGTTTTGCTTGACTGAAGTCAGCAAGAAAAGCTTGGAATATTTGAACAATAACTATTAATACCCTATACTTACACTCAATAATAATAATAAAAACAATGCATTTAACAATTAAAAGTTTCAGGTAATTACTATAATTTTCTTTAGAGACTTTAAGGAAAAATATATGTGAATGGACAACTTCAGCTAATCCAGTCATTTTCTAAAATCTCAGATTGTTAAAAAATATTAACAGAAAAATCACAACTATTTTCCTTCACTCATAACGAGTAGTACCTTAGGCTACTTCTATAATCAAACCACTATTTTCCTAGGACAAATATTGCCGAGTGCACAACTTATATGGAAAATTATTATCTTAAACATTTCACTAAATAAGAACAAATAAAAATCCTTTTTTTAATATAAAATGCCAAAATAATTTTAAGAAATTCAAGTCCAGTGCATTTAATGAGAGCAGCTCAGAACACAGCCTGGCTGTCTGTCACTAGGATACCGAACAGGAGGTATAGTGTGCCAGAAGACGACAAATTCCACTCTGCAAATTGTTGGTCTTCTTTCACCTTTCCCTCACTTCTTTATTTAGCGTGTGGTTCTGTAATTCAAACCTAATGGAGGAACCAGGGTTGGATTAATAAGCAAGAACTATACAGTAGCCCCTGCTGTAACAAAGATACTGCCAATGTCCTATCCTTCATCAGTTTTACTAACTCCAGATGTTCTATAGTAATTTATAGTTTAACCAGGTTAAATACAGATGTGTGCATTTTTCCATGGGATCCAATGTTGACATGCAATTAAATACATTTTCATTTTTTAAAAATAAAAACTCTTACTTATTATCTAGACTTCTGAACTAGACACTGTAATCAGACCACAGTGTATTTTACACTGTGAGGAAATTTGAACAATTTAAGCATAACTGCTACCTGAAGATGACCACTTAAAATAAAAATGTGTTATGTTTTTGCAACAACTTTGTTTTCTTCTTTTTTTAAGAAAAATGATTCTGGTATGTTAGAAAGATAATCACTTTATTTCTGAGTGTGTGTTTTACGTATACCATGTAAATCAGCAGTAATAAGAAGTGACTTGAATTTTTTTAATAACTATTTTTGAGCACTCTCACTACTCTATTCTTTACTCAACTTTGATATGCATCCATTTTACTAAAACATGTCATTAATACATTCACATCACAATAACTGGATAAATTAACTTCCTAAATCTGTCTTAAACACACTCTGGAATACATTAAGGCAATCCAGCAGGTCAGTATGTAAAACCATTTTGAAACCTTTTACTGATAAGTTCATTTTCTAACAGTATTACCTTCTCCCCTCTTTCAAATGCATGACAAAGGTGGTTTACTTCTAAAACTGTGCACTGCAAGTATTAAGGATTTATATTACATATTTTCTGCTCGCTATAATTTAAAAAAACCCAAAACAACAACAACAAAAAAGAACTCATAACNAGGGGAGAGAGAGAAGGGGGGAGAGGGATGGAGAGAGAGGGAAGGAGAGAGCATGCACTTATTTTCAGATAGTAAACCAAAAAGGATCTATGTATACCAAAGTCTTCAGTCAATTTAAATTTAATAGTTTCCAAAAAATAAATATAATTTGCCCCTATTTTTGAAATTTTCAAGCACATTAATTCCTGTCTCTTCTCCCTTTAAAGAAAATGTGTTTCTTGAACGAATATTGCTCTTTCAACCCTAACAAAGGACAAGTCAGGCCCCTTTATAAACGTTAAAGACAG
Organism: Balaeniceps rex; assembly: GCA_013401315.1. Taxonomy (NCBI): domain Eukaryota; kingdom Metazoa; phylum Chordata; class Aves; order Pelecaniformes; family Balaenicipitidae; genus Balaeniceps; species Balaeniceps rex. The sequence continues at coordinate 28,587 of VYZW01037021.1, read as the reverse complement.
TTCATGCATATATTTATAAGGATAACTCCACCAAATCTCAGGTATCATCAATATTGATAAAGTTAGATAGCTGTATCACATGCTTTTTAAGCATTCATTCACTAGGAAAAAAGTATTCACAAAAATCCTAAAACAGAAACTATTTTTTATTTTCCAGTAATAAAATGAATCTGATCCTGGAGTATCAATATCTCATTTTGCCATTCATGATACAGTAATTCATATTAAATTTCTGTATGAATATTTTTAAGTGGACTGTAACTCTTAAACAAAACTGGTTTTAAATTCAGTTTCCGAGACCCTTTCCACAGTCATTTTACAATGTTACTATACATTACTGCTAAGCAAGTGTGTAAGAACTTGTTCGGGGGAGGGGGGGGCAGTAAACCAAACTGTTTAAAGCTTCCCATGTAACAGATAGAAATATGAGAAAAACTGTAGAACCCACCAGCAGAACATATTACAGGCCACAAGACTTGACTGAAAACCACAATTTCAAACGAAGTACAACTTTTCTTCAATCTACAGTTGATCAGGCCAAGACACTTGATTTTTGCGCCAGTAGCTTATAAACTAAAAGCAAGTCGACTGTGGCATGTAGATCACATGGAAACCTCTTTAGAAGCTCTGCATTATTTCAGAAGTTGCACCCCATGGAAAGTCTTTTTAAAAGCTTAACTGGCAAGTGTATGCTAAAATATTTTGTTTTCCATCTAAAACTACACTAAATTCCAATCCTCAGAGACAGGATTTCCAGTTTATTTCTCTCTATACACACACACTAAACTCAAGAACTGTAACATAGGGAAGTGTTGTTAAAGTTTTGAAAAAAGAGTAAGTCTAGTGCAAATAAGTTGACTGTAGGTCTTTTTTCCTCAGAAATTTTTTTTAAAAATTCACTGGCCTGTGTTCTGCAATAAATAAAAGATATTTAAGTGAAAACATAGGTATTTAATATTAAAGGATACTAAAACAAATTCAAAAACGCAATTCCAATCTTTCCCTCAAGCCCCACCTCAAGATAAATGAAATCAATTCTAGCAGTGTGTCCTGGCAAAGTATTCAATAGGGAAAAATTCAACTGTAAAGAACTACAAGACCAAGTTTTCGCAAAAGTACACAGAATATCAGATACCTTTTACCTACATTCACCTTATTCAAAAACCTTAAGGAGACATGGAATGAACTTATAATTATTTAGTACATCATTTAGTATATTTAGCAGTTATTTAGTATATTTATTTACAAGCTAACAGAACTTCAGAATCTAGAGCATGTACAGAAAGCACTGTAAGCAACAAAATCTTTTCATGGTACTAGATGACAGGTTTCAAACAGATCAAACTCTATAATCAATATTTTCCTAATTACTTTTTACATGTACTTATTGGTGTCCCCCATTCTATGAAGACTTCAACTATAATTAAAATAATGAAAGACAGTTATTTTTTATTCTTCTCCTTACAATTTATTGTGTTCAAAACTAATTTACAGCCAAATAATTATTCTGATTAAAAGTAGGCTCTTGCACTGGCAGCATGGTTCAACACCACCTTCTTATTTACCAATCAATTCTGTGCAAGAAATTACACTGTAGCAAAACCTAAAGCAAATGCAATCAAGAACAAGCACAGCATATAAGTAGTCTGCTGACTTTTTTGGCTCCGAAACATTTGAAAATAAACCATTCCATAGGACCTCTAATGGAAAGCAGAAGAGGAGTGGCTTAAGAGTGCATTTAGCATTTGTCTTTACTTGTCCAGGGCATCCGTACATATTTACACAGACTATTTCAAAAGTATATTGTTAGTATGGACTTCTAAATCAATATTCAAAGCACTTCAGTTTTGGTTCAGCAGTTTTGTACCACAATCTAAGTTTGCCATTACCACTGCAAACTGAGCTAAGGACTCACTGTCGCATCCACTAAAAAAGCTCTAGGTGCAAACTGCCTCAGAGGTTTTTCAGAAATATTAACAGAAAAGCACAGCCAGTACTATTTTCCTTTGTATAAAAAGCTACCTTTTTGATGGCCTGGAAGAGAAAAGCATTGACTAAGTATTATTTACGTGTCCCCCATCTGAAGTTCAAATCAGTTTAATCCCTCAACTCTCTACACATCACAAAACCATTTCCAAACCTTTGGAAGTTTTGTATTTTGAATCTTCAAGTCTTACCTGCAGCCTAGCTCAATTAATCAGTGTCATGTATTACTGTTACTACCTACTCTCACACATTAATTCTGACAGATAACTTTACATCCAAATTCACTTACTTCCCTGATCTAGATGGTACTCTGAATATAAATATTGGTGAATATAAATTTCACCAACTATTATACCAAGGGATGTCTTCTAGCAAACATAATCAGAACTGTTCATCTCTTCAACACCTGAAAACTTTATATATCACTCAGTAACAGTGTCTTTTAAATATGAGCTACACTTCTTGTAGCAAGGCATGGCTTTCACGTATGCCTGTCAATGGACTGTGATCAGGCACAAACAACTGTAGGAAGTAGATGGTAAAGCATGATACACAGTAACTTAAATTAGTTATACTGTTCTTCGCAGCCCATACTTCGCAGATACCATCACAACCAGAAGCATAGTAAATCAGCAATCTTTTAGTCCCTTCCTCTACTGCAGGGGCCAGCAGTCAGAAAAATAATACCCACATATTCAGCCTGAATACACAACTAAAAATGGAAAAGCAGCTTGTTCCTTGGACAAACTTCTGGGAGGAGAAGAGCATGAGAAAAAAAATTGTACCTGCAGCAGTGATACTACCTATTGACCAATGTCCTCTGTCCAGGCTTAACAGCAACCTAACAATACAACAGTCTGCTGCCTAACTTAGCACAGACACACATGGACTAAAGACATTGACAGTCCCTTGCACAAACCACCAGGAAATTGCTGTAGAGAAATATAATATGTAAACAAACGTGTTAGATGAACCACTCAAAGTGTTTTTTATGTCATTTCCCCCCACCCCGAGCTTAGGTCAACAGTTAACTATTTCTACCGTACGCAGTTTTGTTTTATTTTATTTTCCTAACAGGTCTATTATCACTCAACATATTTAGATTCCTACACTTCATCCATTATAGCCAAAACCATATGCAGAAGATTAGGCTAGTTTTCCGACATCACCTTTTCCCTTAACTTTACACCCCAGTAGAAAACAGAAATCTAAACAATGTACCAGTGGAACAAAGACAGTTTTATCTTGAATTATTTCAACTGAATATAATCCCCAGGAGATTAAAGGAGACAAAAAATTGCTTATGAAATTCTAATTTTAAGGCTTTTAATGCACTCTCGCAGAGATCTTGCATATTGAGTTCATAATCTTATATATTGCATTCAAATTGTTTATGAAGTTGCTGCAATGGGTTGGTAGTTTCTGCTTCTCACATGAAGGAATTTTATTTGTTTTTTAAAGGTTAAGTTACTTTCATGGCTAGGTTAAGCAACCTGCTTCGCTCTGCATTTAAATGGTGTAGGGGATTATATTCACATTTCGCAATTGGGTTAAAAGAGTAGCCACCGTTACCTGAAAGTCTGCTGCTGCTTAGAGACTAAAAGGCATAAAAGACGTTTCAAATGGGCCCCTATTGTCCTCATAGTTTTCTCTTATCAGAGAAGACTATGCAACGTATTTCTTCCCTTACCTCTTAAGATGTTTGAGAACACAGGATCTTTATTTTACTGAAAAAAAAAAAAAAATTAAAAAAACCTCCAACCATCTTCCTTTTCTTTGTTAGCAGTTTCAGTTGTTTTTATATTCTAAGTTCTACATCAGGTATGCCTGGAGTTCTTCACCAAAAATGTACACAAAAAGACAGTAAAAATACAGTCTTAGTCCCAGCTGCTATATCACATCTGCCCAACTAAACGCGTACCAAACTCTGACATCTTGGCCATAAGGAAGTGACTACTACAAATAATGACACCACCCCCCCCCAAAAAAAAAAAAAAAACCAACCCAAAGATAAAGAACACTGAACAGCCAGTCCTGAAATTTATCTTACAGCTACTGACCAAGCAGCAGTTCGATCCTAACACAAATTAAGATCATAGGTGTGTATGACCTGGTAACTCCCCAGCTCATTTTAAACAAAATAATTTGTCTGCTAACAAGCTGGACTGAATTTGGACCGCTGATTTTGAAGTGATAGATTCTGGACCCCCATCACTATGTCCCCAAAACATTCTGATCTGCCCTACCCTCACTCCTTAAGAATGTCATTACAAACATTTTTAGTAAAAAAACATACAAGCTGCAACACTTCTGGAAAACTTCAGACGGACACCAAATAAGTATGGGTGGTTCGTGCTAACAGATCAGAACGCATGTAGTCTGTTTTGCCCTTTTTTTTTTTTTAATAAGGAACTGTATGTTCATTATCACGTACAGGTTTTGCCTCAAAACAAAAAAATAAGAAGCTGTCAGCAATTAAAATATTTTCTGAAGTCATTACTGTCTTAGAAAACACTTCTCTCTAAAGTCAGTCTGTAATTCCTCTAAAGGTGAAGCACAGAAAGTTTTCCCTACCACACAAAAGATTATTTTTTTAAACAGGACTGTCATTGGCCACAAGCTCCTACCACATCACAGATCAAACCCCTTCCATTTTCTTACTACTACTCATGCAGTAATCGCAAATCTAATGTGGAAAAGGAATGAAAACTGACATTCATAGACCTCAGGTGAAAACACTGCCTTTCTGAAATCCAGGTGTTCCAAACAAGGGCTGCTGTACCAAACAAGGCAAAAGGTATACCTACAAGCAGATAAAGACCTGTCTCAACAACAGATACAACCCGATCTGGAAGTCTAATTATAAAATCATATCATAATCTGTTCTCACCTTTGAATATAATACATGTACAAAAATCCAATATAAAATTCTATTCCATAAAAAAGAACTTCCATTTGATAGAGAGATATTTATACTTCCTGCAGTAACATTTATCCGGTTTTAAATATTGAGAACATTTTCGTCACAACCATATTCTAAAAACTCAATGTGCATCAGAAATACAAAAAAAATCAACTTAGAAAATAAAGACTCTTATAAAGGCTTGAGTCCCTTAATTATTTTTCAGAACAGGAACTGCACAAGCACAATGACGACATGATGCTACTAATGCTTTCTCGTATCTCCACGGACTCTTAAACGCAAATTACAGTCTGTATCCTGCACCTTTCTAACATGAATGGTCCTATAAGTTTTAATGAGTGTGTCAATTGGCAAAACATTTTTAAAAATTTTTTTACATTTAGTTAAAAAAATAACCATTTTAATAAAAATTTTAAAAATGTTTAAATTTTTTTGTTTTACATTTCATTTACTCATTATTAGTAACATTAGTGACACATAAAAACATTACCGAAGCATAGTGGAAACAGTAAGTACAAAGTCTACAATAACAAACTGAAAACTGAAATCCACCAGACTCTTAGGGAACAACTACTAACTCTGTGGGACTCCACAACCCATTTCTAAAACGGAGTCAGCTCATCTCAGAATGAATTTGTGTGGGAAAAAAAAATTTAAATACATTTTGCCTCCTCTACATTTTTCCTAATGCTTTACCATACAGCCTGAATCAAACTGGGATCAGTTTATATAATCATATACTGCAGAATCACATTGCCCTGATGTTACCATTCCCTTTAGATCCTGACCTAAAGCCAGAAGAAATCCCATTTATCCGCTGAAATTTCCAAAGCTTTAAGCTTTCTTCAGCATTGCAGAAGATAGGTCTCACGTAAATATGTGGACAGAGAATTCAGGAACCCAATTCTTCATTTGTAGGAGGCACCTACACGCCATAATCTTTAACAATATACTTTGCCCAATGAAGGCACAGGGCAATCCCTGAGCAACTTCCAGTACTTTAAAAAACAGCCTTTACAGACTGTAACAGTAATTTTCTGCAGCCAGGCTCAGGAGGTAGTTCCTGACAGACACCCCTGTGGACACTAAGAAAAGCCCCAAAGAGCACCAGGGAAACATGGGCCCCCAACCTCAGCAAGGATTAATGATGAGATTTTCCCAGAAAGCAGGTACCTATTCTGGGTACGTAACAACAGATGAAGCGTCTCTAAACCTGCTCACCTTCTTACAGATTTCTCCTACCCTCATTCAGTGTGCCCAAAAGAAGATGTGCAACAGCAAGTACGTCTACAGCAGTTATTTTCTTGACAAGTCCATAGCTTAGAGCAAATACTTGTCATGCCTTTCAGCTCCCATTTATTCAGTATCCTCGCCCAGAGCTGCATCTCTTCCCCACAGTGTTCATAGAATCGAACATTTCAGTTGGAAGGGACCTATAATGACCATCTAGTCCAACTGCCTGAGCACCTCAGGGCTGACCAAAAGTTAAAGCATGTTGTTAAGGGCATTGTCCCAATGCCTCTTAAACACTGACAGGCTTAGGGCATTGACCACCTCTCTAGGAAGCCTGTTCCAGTGTTTGACCACCCTCAGTAAAGAAATGTTTCCTAATGTCCAGTCTAAACCTCCCCTGGCACAGCTTTGAACCATTCCCATGCGTCCTGTCACTGGATGCCAGGGAGAAGAGATCAGCACCTTCCTCTCCACTTCCCCTCCTCAGGAAGCTGTAGAGAGCAATGAGGTCACCCCTCAGCTTCCTTTTCTCCAAATTAGACAAGCCCAGAACCCTTGGCTGCTCCTCATAGGACATGCCTTCCACCTCATAATATTCATATTGAAGTAAGTATGAAATTTTCATTACATTTTCATATATGTTTATTGTCACTTGAAACAGGTGATTGCAAATTGTATATTTTTCTGCTTCTATTCAGATCAAAAGACTATAGTGCCTTTGCATGACTGTGGTGTCACACAACAGCTCTTAAGAATGCAATACTTCATTAGCAGAGTACAATACATGCAAAAACTGAAACACAACCAATAAGCATACTCAAACATCGATATTCTCTGTGGTAATGCCACTGTGAACTGCTTTTATAGAAATAACACACCACATTAAATCCCTTTTCAAGTCCTTTGTTAAAGTAAAAGCAACACCTCTAGTAATAGATTCGGGGCTACAGCCTTGAAGTTAGTAGTTTTCCAGCCGGAAGAATTTGGGTTTGGATGTTTGTACCTTAACATGTGCTTGCACACCTGATATCCTTTGTTTCCAAAGAAAATAGTTTTTAATATTGTCAGCCCTTAGTGCCAGTTTCCAGCTGTATTCCATGGACTACAAGCAATCTACTCTCCAGTACAGATTGCTTTGCCCTGTACAGTATCTGCTACAGCCTTATAAACCAAAGAGAAGATGAATAGAAGCAAGAGTCACAATTTGGAACGACCCCTGCTACCAGCATAATTAACTACTTTTTTCCTAAAACAAACAAACAAACAGCCCCAACCATTATTGTTGCATAGTCACCTAAAATTAGTTTACATATGTGCACAACCTGCCGTCTTTTCCAGAAGGACTGCACTAAAATAAGAGAAGCAATACTCCTGGAGTCTAAAGGTGGAAGAATTAGACGAGACCTGATTTACGTTTCACTGCACATGAAAACTTGTCTGTCTAGTTAATATTGGAGTATTACGATGTCATATGTTATCAGATGAGATTCACAAAAATTAGCTAAAACATTCAAGTTTGGTTCTTTGATTAAGAAAAGTGCTGAATAGGTGAAAACTTTACATTCTAAACCTATTACCAGAGTTGCTAATGGGAATCTTAACAGTCGGAATTTAATCCTGTAATGTTTTCAGTAAGTGGAGGCTTTTAAAGCCAGTGTTCCATAAACTGCCTGAGATTTTAGATCTTTTTTTACTAAGTTAGCACTATAGTTTGGACATGCTTGATTTTCCAAAAACTAAAACTTAGAACTTTGTGCAAATATAACAGAAGAGATATTTTTAAATTGACTGAAATTAGCAACTTAAACTAAAGCCATTTCGAGATTCTTCTCTGAAAGACATACAAAAACTGAACTGTGATCACTTTAATGACAATTGGCAAAAACTGCTTTTCTTACATAGGCATTATACAGGCATGAGAAACATTTTTCTTTCTGAGGATTCAAAACACCTTTATAAATATTATGTCCATTTCTCCAGCTCTGTTTCAAAGGCTTGAAAAGTTTACCAGACAGTATCTGTAACTGTGATCGACAGGAAATATTAGCCTTGTGTATGCAAACAAACTAAGGCAGACAAATGCCACATCCAGCTGCTGAAAAACTGCAGAAGAGTTCTATAAAAATGCCATCCCTAAAAACCTCTTTAGGAATATCCATCACCACTTTAACAAACAAGTACATGTAAAGTAATAAATTTAATTCACTGTCTTTTAATTCAAGAAGTCCCCTGTGATTGCTTAAAAAGAAATTTATGGGTACATAATTCAGCTTCTCCAACCATACCCTATAATGGAATTTACATTTTTAAGCCTTGGTTTCATCAAAAGAGTGGACAGAACCCCAAGAATTCATTTCAGGCACTCCAAAAATAAATCTGTCAACTGAACAATGTAAAGGAAAAAAAGCCTGCTATGTCAGAAAAGCAAAATTCTTCACATTGGTCAATCCCAAACTCTTCAGGAAGAAAGAATATGAATCCTACTGTACATTAAGAAAGTCTAGATACTACGTTATTCTACATTATGAAAATTACAAATCACTTAATTGCTTTCTGTAAAAATAGCACCACTGCTGGAGACTCAGGTCTGGAGAGCAGGTACCATTGCTTAAGGGACACAAAGGGATAAAGGAAGATTAAGGTTGCAATAGGCCTTATCTGATGTCCTGGTTTCAGCTGGGAGAGAGTTAATTTTCTTCCTAGTAGCTAGCATAGTGCTGTGTTTTGGATTTAGTGTAAGAAGAATGCTGATAACACACTGATGTTTTGGTTGTTGCTAAGTAGAGCTTACACCAGTCAAGGACTTTCTTTTTCAGCTTCCCATGCTCTGCCAGGTGCACAGGGAACTGGGAGGGGGAACAGCCAGGATAGTTGATCCAAACTGACCAAGGGGCTATTCCATACCATATGACGTCATGCTCAGTATATAAACTGCGGGGAGTTGGCCGGGGGAAGCAATCGCCGCTCGGGGACTGGCTGCGTGTCGGTCGGCGGGTGGTGAGCGGTTGCATCACTTGTTTTCTTTTCCCTGGGTTTTGTTTGTCTCTCTCGTTCTCCTTTTCATTACAATTACTATTGTTATTATTATTATTACTATTATTATTATTATTATTATTTCAATTATTAAACTGTTCTTATCTCAACCCGTGGGTTTTCTTACTCTTGCCCTTCCGATTCTCTCCCCCATCCCACCGGGGAGGGGGAGGGTGAGCGAGCGGCTGCGTGGTGCTTGGTTGCCGACTGGGGCTAAACCACGACATCTGAAAAGCTAAATCCAACTTTAAAATGTAAGGTATTTATTTTTACTAACACAAGCAAGGGTTATTTCCACATAAATCTGAAGTCTTTAGAAGCATGAGATAACCAAAATGGAAAAAAACAACCCCCACCTTGAATTTCTGATGCATTCTGATGATTATAAATATCAAAGTAACAAAGCATTGGAATGTAACAGATGTTAAAATACAATATCTGAAAGTCCCCTTGCAACACTTTTTAGATAATCTACCACTTACAATGCACTTAAAGGTAGATTTAGTCTGCATGACTTAAAAGTTACGCTGGCTGCAGCCTGAAACCTCTAGTGTGCTAGGGAAAAAGCCCAACACAAAAGAAAAAACATAGCTGAAAAAGTATCAAGATTGGTTTAACAAGAGTTTTTTCCTTCATTATTATGTTCAAATTAGTTTTACATAAGCAGAAAGAACTTTCTTGTAAGGGCATTTAAGCATCAAAAACTGCACAAACGGACAACAGCAGATTACAAAACATGCAAGCATATCAGACCATTGCAGACTGAAACAACCACCTCGTGAACCTGAAAGGACTCAAGTGAGTATGGGCAAGAAGGTATTGTGAACTTTAAATGTAAAGATTCACAAAAAGCTTGTTTCCATCATACCACAAACTTTTTTCCATTTGGTGTTGCAAGCTTTCCTGGAAGTTGGTTTTCAGTAAGCCAGGAGGAATCAAGCCAACTGCTCAGATACACACCATACTTAGATGTCTTAGCAGTTCTGTAAACATTTGGAGAATGCCAGTTATTGCCCTTAAGATTGTGATCCAATTGTTCTTCTGGACCAGAAATATGCATTATAGCTTAATTGTATTTTGGCACCTACAAATCTATGTAGCTGTCATCATCCTGAACGTCAGCTGACACCACATAAACAGCTAACATTGTCTAGACAACATATATTTTTCACCAAGCTCTGGCAGCAGTTGTGTCACTTGGAAAGAAACGCGAGGGAGCTGGTCTAACAGTCCATGGTGTTCAAAGACATGCAGAAAACAATCAAGGAGCACGTAATTAAATGCAAAAGTACTTAAATTGCATTGAGAGTTCTAGTGAGGCACTGACTGATCAATATGTCTCAAAATCCTTGTGAAGCTTTACGTATGAACATCACAGATGTAAATGTGTCACCAGGTATACTCAGTTTTCAATAATTTCTATCTCTAGGTAGAATCAAACTGGAAGGAAGCCTTAATTATAGCAATGGTAAGAATAAAGATTTGGATAAAAACATGTCCAAAGGTGACAGACTCTATTTTAACGTCCACTGTCTCAACCTGGTGTGTACAAAATCCACCTAACTCCTCAGATGAGCTACAGTAAAATACCATCTCAGCTTTAAGGTAGAAGGAATCTGCATGTGGAGGCTGTGATGTCCCAGACTAACAGCAGAAGGCATTATTGGTGAAGCCATTCACAAAGACATGTTGAGGCACACAGCACGGAAGTTACTCGCCTAGTCTTCTCTCTCCTAGGAAGTTACTCCTAGTCTTCCTTTCAAAATAGCGTAAAATAAATTTGCACCAGATTCTCAAGAATCTCTTTAAGAGGTTCTGAAAAAGGCTCTGGGATTATCTACTATTCATTGAGCATCCAGGCATCACCTGTTTGAACACTGCTGTGATTTTTTTCTTTCAAATCCTACCAGCATGGAGTTCACACCACACTTGTTAACAGACACCATCTACCCTGCAAACTCTGTTTGAAAATGGTCAACAGTCTGCTTCCTGTATTAGTGACTGAGAAACTGACATCACCAAAAAAAAAAACAATGAAGTCCTAGAACACTGACACCAACAGTTACTTAGACATTCAAGCCATGGATATGGAGGCACTTGGAACAAAGTCGTAAGTTTAAGAAATGTACGCAGAAGAGCAAAATCTGAAGAGCAGGAAAAAGCAAAACAGCCAGAAAGCCCTAAGAACAAAAACAATTAAGCAAGTCTACAGAAACAGGTATTCAAGCACTGTGACAAAAACTACGCAAAGCTCCACTAAAATGCTGCAGTAAGATGGCAAGAAATGCATTCACAATGTGTAGCTGATGGGTAAAAAGAATTGCTAAGATAGGAAAGGAAAATTGCTTGTAAGATAAACTATAGTCTCCTGAGAAGAACCAAAGCTGCAGAGAGAGTCCATCAAGGGAGTACCCCAGAGCTAAACGTTAAGCTCAGGTAGTAAGGTATTGAGAGGACATAGTCAACCTTATTATATGTATGAGAAGCCTCAAAACCTAAAATGTTTAAAGACCAGATTTATAGAAAATGTCTTAGATGCCTGAAGATTCAGACAGATTTTCAGAAATACTTCAAGGCCTAACTCCATTTATAGTAACAGATATTAGGCACCTCTGAAAAATCAGACCACCACCAATCAAATTTCACCACCACTTAAGATTCTGGACGTTTGAAAATTTGGCCATGCACAGTTTGGCCTCAGATGCAGAGAAGTCATAGCCAAGATTTCCAAACCTCTGGGCTAGAGAACTACTCACAAGGTTCTCCTTCCTGTTGACAAGGATATCAATTTTCTAGTGCAGGGAAGGAAGGCTCCTGTTGTTCCTCTAACTACTTTTAAAATCCCCTTTTGTAGCAACCCTTAAGTCACATCACTAAGAACAGTCACCACAGCACACAGATATCAATACTGGTGGGCCGTAGCTGTGGCACAGGTAGGGCCTGGACCTGGGGGCAGCACCGGCGGAGAAGTCAGGCAGATAAAGGCAGGCCTCGCAGAGACAACCACCTGCGGCAACCGCTGCTGCCAGGCTCTACCACCGCCGGTACCAGGCTAGCTCCACGCCCCGCAACCCCGGTGAGGGGAGGGCAGTGAACCAGCTGGAAACAGCGCCTGCCTGCCTCCCCCGCTAGGCTTAACCGGCGCGGGTGGGCAGCCTCTACAGAGGAGGGCGGGAGGCAGCTTCCCCCCTTCACTTCAGCCCGCTCCGCGGCCGCCCCCGTCAGAGCCCCGCCACCGGTGGGACCGTTGGCGTTCCGATTCCACCGCCGCCGCCAACCGCCGCGCCTCGCTCCCGCGCAGGCAGCGCGCGCGCCTGCCGCTCAGGGCCGCCCCCGCCACGGGAAAACCGCCCCCACGCGCGCGAGCCGGACACGCACGCAAGCCCCAGCCAGCGCGGTCTCACCCGGATGTGGATTTCACGCCGCTCCCTCCCCCCCAGGCCCCCCTGGGCACCCCGCGAGTCACGTGGTGCCGGACCCGCACGCGCGCGTCGGGAGCCGGCGGTCGCTGATTGGGTGCTGGCGAGGGCCTGCGCCGGGGCGGGCGCCGCCGCCTGAGGCGGGTGGGGGCGTGCTGCCGGTGGCGAGCTGAGGTAACTACTGTAACCGCCGCTCGGGGCCCAGCGCCGGGGTACGGGGCGCCGCCAACGATGGGTGCCTCGGGCAGCGGCTGGTCATCCTCGGACGGCTCCCTGGCCGCCATGGCGCCTTATTTTTCCTTACCAGGCCAGTCACGGAAACCCGACGCCACTGGAATCACCGGCTGGCGCCGGTCTCGGAGCAGCCCCGGCCCCTGGATGGAGCCTTCGCCTCTTTGGCCTTTGGTTCTGCAGTCAGAACGTGGTTGCTTGCCCTGCGTGCATGGTGGTCTTGGGCTTGTCGCCTCAAGCTTTGTCCTCAAACAGCAGTGGCATGCTTAGTTAGCACCAGCTGCAACCCTTCTGCGTCCTCACAGAAAATCGGTCAAGAACTCCTGAACAGTGAAGATCAAACAACCCCCTGGTCTGGACAGAAGGAGAAGATAAGCTTTTGGGCAGTCCTCTGTGCAGTTGCTGTAAGGTGCTGAGAGGACATGGTGTAAAATGGCAAAAGCTAAGGTGGAACATCCAAGTCGTGAATGACATACCATAGTGTGATGAACTGGGGAAACTTAACTGGCTATTTTCGCTACTAAACCTGTTCTGTGGACACAACAGTTTTGGTCTCTAATAGAATAGATACTTATTTAATGAACTGTGCATTAAAAGACATAGAATGGAAAAGATTTAGCGTTATGGCACTGGAACAGTACACTGCAGTAATTTTCATATTCCATACTACATGAAGAAACAGAAAATATGATGGTTTAGGCTATGTGTCCCATTACACCTGACTGCAGTGTTGCCAAAGGTGGCGACAGAACATGATTTTTTTTGTAAATAACTTAAGCACCTTTTTCAGTCTTTTTTGCAAGTTATGCCATGCTTTAAAAAAAAAAAAGTCTTGTGCCTGAATCACTATAAAAGTTGAAAGTTTGATGGACATTGCTGAAACATTCATACTCAGCAGACAAAACCAGCAATTCTAACAGCTCTTGTTTTCTGCATTAGTTAATCCTCCACTGCAGTATTATCCCAGCTAAAGACCATTATATAGGTCAGTCAGATGGTAGAGTTTCTTCTTGGATGTACAAGGAGAAAAAAATCTTGAGAGAACCTTTTGACTATTAATACATGGACATTCAAGAAGTTCTATAAAGTTTTAGTCAGTAGTTATCTCATTGGTTTCTATAATACTAAAAGTGAAAATTCAGATTCTCAGGACTTCAGGAGATCCTTTCCAGAAATGGTGTTCAAACACGCTCTCAGGCCAGGACTGCCTGTGCCTGCTCCTGTTTTGTCAATAAACTGAAGATTTCACTTTTTTGACTATCAAGGTATTATTCTCTTTGTACAGATTAATGTAAATTTCTATTGCTGATTACTGAAGGCAGTAATCCTTAAGTATGTTATGTTTATTATGAATGTATTCTGTTTTGCCTCTCTGCAACATGTTCCTTTTCTTTTTTAGAGTTTGCCATACTGTTTTTGCAGAAGGAATACGCGTATTCTGGGCAAAAAGCCAAGACAAAGTAGCTCTTACCAAGCTAAATTAGGTAATTACATTTTCACTGTGTTTTTAAAGCACAGCTGTATCTTTTGGGTTATGAGAATTAGTATATAATGTACTTAATTTTATACTTTTCTTCTTATGTAAGGGAAAATGTCCCTTCAAAATGCAGACTTGTCTAATTAGCTCATTTTCTCCATTTTGAAAAACAGTAAAAGTAAATTTTTAAGCCCATTGCTTATTATAATTTTTTTTTTTCCTGAGTTTAATGGTTTATAGTGACCATTATCAGATGCCTCTCACTTTTTTCTGTGTCAGTATTTGGTAGATGAGAAAAAAATGAAATCACTTTTAGTTGAATTTTCCACTAAACCGATTACATTAATATTGTTTCTCAATCCTTTTCAATACTTTTTTAATGACAGGTAATAAGTATCAATGAGTGATGACATATAGTTACTCAGTTTTCTCTGTGCTAAGAAAATTATGCCACTGATGCCATTCTCTCAGTAGCTGAAGAAGACTGATAAAAATCATGCTGTGATTTTGTTAAGTAGATACGCAGTAAGATTACAGCATCTTACAGAGTTCCTTGAAGCCTACAATCTAAATAGTCACTAATGTTCTAAGACTTTTTTAGTGTCTGTAAAAAATGGGTATGCAACTTCTATGTGGATGTATGGTAAACTAATACTGGTCTAGAAAACAAATTGATAAACTATTAAATGTATGTTTACTTAATTTAAAGTGCTCAAAAATTTCTTGAAACAGTATGCAGAAATATCTCGTATCCTTAATTCATGCATCACAAGAGAGGAAAGTGTCCCTAGTATACTAAAACAGTTCCAAAAAGAAATCAAATATTAAGGTTTTTCGTGTACCATAATGTTTAACTTGTCCAAAAATCAATTTCAACATCAATTCTGCACAATTTAGATTTTTGTAACACAAGCCTCTATCTCTGGTTGTTTATTTTTTTTCCCAAATTAACTCAAGTGGGAAAACTCCTTTAAGTCTATAATTTTCTAAATATCTGTATTTTATGGTTTCCTTGGGGTATGATGTGGTTTTGTTTTGATAATCATCTTCCCTGCTGAGTTGCCACACTGTAGCCCTTGAAATATGCTGCTATTGGTGAATCTACTTCAACTTTTACTTCAGCTGACCAGTCTCAAGGCACTCGTCAGTTAATTTTGAAAATCTCCCTGGATAATGCCCCTTATATTTTAGGAGTATTTCCTATTGTAATGCACCCCAAGGAACTAGACCAAAAATTTTCTTACTGTCTAACACTGCAGTTCATTGAATACCCCAGTTTGGACAGACCATCAGTGTAAATTGTTGGCATTCTTCCAAAGTAGTACCATATTTTGGGAAACTAAAGGATGAAGAAACAAAAGGGAACAATAAAATCCATTTGTCTCACTCTCAGACTCATTCCCTGAAGTCTGAAATGGACAATTTAATAAATGTAAATTCAGCAAGTAAAGAAAAAGCAAGAGGAGGAAACACATTGCAAGCTATACACTGATTACAGTTTTTAAAAGGAATCAGGAAGTAGAAGCTGTATAGGAGGCTTATATTTTGACTTAAGATTGAATGTAGCAATTAGCAAAAGGTTGATTGTTTATGTTTGGTAGCTGTACTCAACTTTAAACTATGTTTCTCTCTAGAGTTTTATGAAATATGAAAAAAGACCTTTCATAATACTTAGATTACTGAAAAACAGAAGGTCCAGCATAATTGCGCCCAAAATAGTTTGAACCAATCTAAGACCCAAAACTTCTTAATTTAGGCTGAATGTTATTGTTATGTCTCCTAGAGAGCAAAGTTTATAGAGGTTCCTGTCAGCTCTCAACATTTTTTTTTAATTGATTCAGCCTTACATGGTAACATTAGGTGGTTATAAATAAGTGGGTAATACCACCCTTCAGTATAGCAGTTTGTGTGGTATGAAGCCAGTCATATTTGTGGGTCTTCCAAATCAAACAATATTTGTAATGTTATTGGACTGGATGCTTTTTTAAATCTTTGTAGAGAAATAAGAAAAACTCTGTTGAACAAGCATGATTTATAAAGTAGATATGGATTGATTTAATGCCATCATCAACCTAAAGAGCCAACTTCCTTACTGAGGGAAATTGGTGATATAACTGACAACACAATTAAGTATTCACTTTTCTTATTCTGAAGCAGATTGAGACAATGGGATGTAGGACAGTAAGCTTCTTTATATGAAAGATTACCACTATTTTAATACTGCACCATTCCACATTTTCAAATACAGTCAACGCTTATAGCATCTAAAGTCTTTATGATCTGTTGTTTGGTGATCAGCAGGAAAGAATAGACCAAGTTCAGCTTGTTAGCAAACTACCATGATAAGAACCAACATACTCTCTCATTCTTGCAGTCAATGTTGGAAGCAAGATCCTGTTAAACAGTTTGAACGGGCAGGAGAAGAAAATACTGTGTCAACCCTGAAACTAGCCATCGTGTAGAATAATTTAGTCTGTTTCATCAAATTAAATCTCTGATTTCTCCTGTATTGAGATCACTACTCCCATCACCACCTAGTTCAGTCCTCACTGGTATTACCACAATTGGCAATAAAGCAAAAAGCATGTTTGTTGCTAGACCACAATCCGCCTGCTTAGAAAAATTCTGCCACCCTTTTCTACCCACTAAAAAAACCCCCAGTCAAAGCATATTATATTTGTTTGCCTTTTAAGGTTTTATAGGAAAAATCATGGTATAGAAATCATTACAATTTCCATTCAAGAAAATTTACTAAAAAGTAGACATTTAAAACTCCTGCTGTTAAACAAAAAGCCTGCTATAGAGTACCTTTTTTTCCCAACCTATTGTAATGTATTTCTCCTTTTGGATGACAGTAGCAGAACCCAGAGGCCAAGTTCTAAAGTATTTTTTTGCATTTATAGATTCTGTCTATTGGCAAACCCTTTAGAAAGCTATAGGCAGAAATGTAAAGTTTTCTCCAGGTTCATCAAGTAAGCATTTTGATAAAGTATTGTGCTGTACCTGCCATCTCAAGTCATGCAATCCTGTGCGTGCAGTGAATTAGTAGTATCCATTTTACTAACTTTCTCTAATTGTTACAGCTTTTATACATCCAAATAGACACTGTACTAGGTGACTTGGTGTTTTTGTGGGTTGCATGGTCTTGTTTTAAATATTTGGTCCTGCTGTTTTTTAAATCCTATGGAAATACTTTTGAATTTGCAATCAGTAATCTATTTTTCAGCTACCTTTTTCCAGGTTTAATTGATTTGTATGTTAAGTGCATTTGTATAAGCAGCAATGCTACACAGGAGACTTCTTTGTGAAAGCATGTTAAAAGG
Source organism: Balaeniceps rex (assembly GCA_013401315.1). NCBI lineage: Eukaryota > Metazoa > Chordata > Aves > Pelecaniformes > Balaenicipitidae > Balaeniceps > Balaeniceps rex. The sequence goes on along the minus strand of VYZW01037021.1, from coordinate 10,962 downwards.
TTTAAGACAGATTTTTGATTCACAAGAGCAACTCTTTTTAAATCAGTTTTTGCATACATCTGCAAGAGCAATTTATGAACAGTGCTCTTACTTCAAGTGGTATTTTCCTACGGTATTTTAGTTTCCCTTATTTAATGTTAAAATAAATAAATATTTGAGTTCATAGAAATTCTAGAGAAAACAATATTGCACAAAGAAATCACCTAGTTAATCATGGAAAACTGCACAAGTGGTGGGAGTTTGGTTAAGCTGTGAGGGAAATGTCCAGGTAGTCCTTTTTAAAGCCATTACAAGCATACTTGCAGCACTTTAAATCAGTCAAACCTCGTCAACAAGAACTAGGACTGTATTCTTCAGCTGGTAGCTAATGTACACACATTTTGAGGGGATTTGAAAGAGTGGACAAACAAGGTCCATAAATTCTCTTAACACCAAGTTCAAGAACTCTGAACTTTACCCAAAACAAATAGCTTCTGAGGACAAAAGTATTGCCATTTGAAAATAATTATATTTTTTCCACTTGGCTTTCTTAGAACTTCAGTATTCAAGACTTCTGTGGATCATTCTGAAACATAAATTTATTTCTAATGCAATCAGTACCTTCTCCACAATGTTGCCAAAGTACATAAAGTTAAGCATATGTTGTGGGTTAACCCCAGTAGGAGATAAATTCAATGGGGCAAAAGTTTTCCTAAAGCTTTTGGTCCTTTTCCTAAGTTTTTGCTGTTTTGTTGTTTTTCTGTATTTATTTTAATTTGTAATAAATACATAAAAAGAAAAGGACAGGCTTTGCAGCACTAATGGATTTATCCCATCAACATGGTTTTGTGGAGACTACCTCAAGGAATGAGAGAGCAGTTTTGCCAAGCCACTCTCCATCATTTATCAGCAGTCCTGGTTAACAGGGGAGGTCCCAGACGACTGGAGGCTTACCCATGTGACGCCCATCTGCAAGAAGGGCCGGAAGGAGGATCCAGGGAACTACAGGCCTGTCAGCCTGACCTCGGTACTGGGGAAGATTATGGAGCGGTTCATATTGAGTGCCATCACGCAGCACGTCCAGGACAATCAGAAGATCAGGCCTAGTCAACATGGGTTTATGAAGGGCAGATCCTGCTTGACTAACCTGATCTCCTTCTATGACAAGGTGACCCACCTAGTGGATGAGGGGAAGGCTGTGGACGTTGTCTACCTGGACTTCAGTAAAGCCTTTGACACTGTCTCCCACAGCATTCTCCTGGAGAAACTGGCTGCCCATGGCCTGTACAGGCATACTCTGTGCTGGGTTAAAAACTGGCTGGATGGCCAGGCCCAAAGGGTGGTGGTGAATGGAGTTAAATCCAGTTGGAGGCCGGTCACGAGTGGTGTTCCCCAGGGCTCAGTGTTGGGGCCAGTTTTGTTCAACATCTTTATCAATGATCTGGACGAGGGGATCGAGTGTACCCTCAGCAAGTTTGCAGATGACACTAAGCTGGGAGGAAGTGTTGATCTGCTTGAGGGTAGGAAGGCTCTACAGAGGGACCTGGACAGGCTGGACCAATGGGCTGTGACCAATTGTATGAGGTTCAACAAGGCCAAGTTCCGGGTCCTGCACTTGGGCCACAACAACCCCATGCAATGCTACAGGCTTGGGGATGAGTGGCTGGAAAGCTGCTTGGCAGAGAGGGATCTGGGGGTGTTGGTCGACAGCCGACTGAATATGAGCCAGCAGTGTGCCCAGGTGGCCAAGAAGGCCAACGGCATCCTGGCTTGTATCAGAAATAGTGTGACCAGCAGGACCAGGGAAGTCATCCTTCCCCTGTACTCGGCACTGGTGAGGCCGCACCTCGAGTACTGTGTTCAGTTTTGGGCCCCTCAGTACAAGAAGGACATTGAGTTGCTGGAGCATGTCCAGAGAAGGGCAACGAAGCTGGTGAAGGGTCTGGAGCACAGGTCTTATGAGGAGCGGCTGAGGGATCTGGGGTTGTTTAGCCTGGAGAAGAGGAGGCTGAGGGGAGACCTTATTGCCCTCTACAACTACCTGAGAGGAGGTTGTAGCGAGGTGGGTGTTGGTCTCTTCTCCCAGGGAACAACTGATAGGACAAGAGGAAACGGCCTCAAGTTGCACCAGGGGAGGTTTAGATTAGATATTAGGAAAAACTTCTTCACGGAGAGGGTTGTCAAATATAGAAACAGGCTGCCCAGGGAAGTGGTTGAGTCCCCATCCCTGGAGGTATTTAAAAGACGGGTAGACGAGGTGCTTAGGGACATGGTTTAGTAGTGGACAGGTACGGTTGGACTTGATGATCTTAAAGGTCTTTTCCAACCAAATGATTCTGTGATTCTGTGAAATCATGCCACTTCACTTACTTTTAGTACCTTTAATCAGAGTACCAATATTAAAAAGGTAGAGCTTTATCATAAGGATTTTGTTTGTTTATTTATATTTTGCTAAAATTACTGAGAAAATTTGTAATAATAAGTTTGCTGTATTAAGATCAATGAGTTGGTACAGACATTAAGTAATCTAGGAAGTCGTGCAGTCAGTCCTGAACTTCCCTTAAGCAGGAACTGACACAGTTCTCTCTAAGCTATGGAGATCCAGAGCTGACAGTCTAAACAAAAGTGTCCTATGAGGCATCTGGGAAATTTAGTTTCACTTGCAGTTTTACCAGAGGTTTAAATTCTGGCCTTAGGACTGAAGTATATGAAAAAATACAGCCTTCAGAATCATTCACATAGCATGGTACAAGTATTGCTTTACAACATCAAGCACTTTCTTAAATGATGCTCAGTAACTTGTGTGTATCCAGCCTATAATCATTATTGACCTTAGACTCTTTGACAAGATTTGGTATCTCATGGCCGCCCACCCCAAACCATAGAAATGGTTTGCAAAATTTTAATTGATAGAACCTCAGAAATCTCAGGTGGATGGTCAAACAACTAAAAGCTAGGCACGGAATTTTTCAGAGAACTTGAGTGAGCAACTGTCCCAGTTACTGAGTCAGGGGCTGAGCTGGAAGGTTACAAGTGAGTAAAGACAGGATTCTGTAAACAAGGCCATCATCTGAGCACCAAAGGACAAATACAGTTGTTTTGGTATGGCTACTTGGAATTGTGTCTCCTATAGTGCAAAGCATGACTCCAGTACAGTAGTTGAACCAGATGCAGTACCACATTAGTCAGTCCTGGAATCCTCTCTCACCAGATTTGCTGGAACCAGGTACTGCATCAGATTGATCAGCATATTAGCGTATCATTCCTTATGAGTAATTTAATATCCACTCTTAAAAATAGCTTGCAGTAAGACCTAATTGTATTGCAGATGAACTCCAAAAGTTATTCCAAGAAAGTTCCTTACTATCTCACATCAAAATCTTCAGACTAGCCTCTTCACAATCTTGGAGTTATTTATAATTGACTATGACTTTGTTATGTTTGAGACAGATGCAGGCAAACAGCCAGAAATGTTCTGGAACAAAAATCCCTCAATTAGTTATCTTTGTAGAAAGCGTGCATCCTTTTCTGAGTCCTGGACTTTGTCAGCAATGGTGGCTGCACCCGTTATTGTTGGACAGCTATTACCTAGGGAATGGCATTCTTTCCACCAGCAGTCAGAGGGGACTGACTATTCCTTTCTTCAGCAGTAATCCAACAGTGTCAGAAAATTGCACCAAATGGGAGCCCTGAAGGAATTTCAGTCTGTTTTTATGTATCCATGTCTAGATATAGTCAAAGATTGAGTTTGAAATTCCAGTACTAAAAGGAACACAGATTTCTGTTGCACTCGTGTTTCCTGAATGAAGACATATTTTTTCCATCTCTTCACACTAAAGTTGAGGGAGAATGATCTGTCTCTGGAATTGCTTCTAGCAATCAATCATTTTTGCTGGTTGGCCACTTGCAAAATAGCTACAGTAGGGATTCATTCATATTAGAGTTCAGAATAATTTATTTAAAAATGCAGATAGCTGAAATGTAGCAATGGACAATTACATTTCTCTTTCAGTCCTAGATAAATTAATCTTTATTTTATTAATTAAAGCGACTTTAATGCTGCTGGTTGAAGTGGTTTACCAAGTACTTATGTAACCCATGTAGTTGTGTTTCATTATGGAAGGAAAAAAATTGTGGAATGAACACCTGAAATAATAATTATTTCTTATATTACTGTCTAATACTGAAAAATTATGACATGCACATAGCAAATGTTTTGTATAAATTATGTCTTCTCATTGTGTAACCATGTGATAAACCCTTCTTTGGGATAGCATTGTAGTAATAATCATCAAGCAAATAGGTGATTACTATCCAAATCCTGATTATTTATCGATCTACTGGAGCTTGTTTTTCCATTAGAAGTACTCCCAAGTAATCCAGCTGCTATGCAAAAATTTAATTAAAAACATAAAATTATAGTTTGACTAGATATTTTTATTGAAAATAGGTAAAGCATCAAATGTTTGTTAATGTGAAAGTGCAGCAAAGAAACTGCCTGACAAGCAAAGGAACACAAGTAGCATTGAAGACTTTTGACATTCATAAAATACATTATCACCTTGGGGAAATTATTACAAGAAGACACCCCTTATTTTTCTTTTTTATAAAAAAAGTTCATTGGGCAAACCTGGGAATTTGATGAGTAGCTTATAAGCGCTCCCAACTCTTACTGCTTTCAGTGGAACAACTGGCTGTAAAACACATTAAGATCTGGTATTATCCTGTGTTTAATTTTCTTATACTGATTTGCCCTTTTTTCCTCAAATCATAGAATCATAGAATGATTTGGGTTGGAAGGGACCTTAAAGATCATCTAGTTCCAACCCCTCTGCCATGGGCAGGCATACCTTCCACTAGATCAGGTTGCTCAAAGCCTCATCCAACCTGGCCNACCTAGGGAATGGCATTCTTTCCACCAGCAGTCAGAGGGGACTGACTATTCCTTTCTTCAGCAGTAATCCAACAGTGTCAGAAAATTGCACCAAATGGGAGCCCTGAAGGAATTTCAGTCTGTTTTTATGTATCCATGTCTAGATATAGTCAAAGATTGAGTTTGAAATTCCAGTACTAAAAGGAACACAGATTTCTGTTGCACTCGTGTTTCCTGAATGAAGACATATTTTTTCCATCTCTTCACACTAAAGTTGAGGGAGAATGATCTGTCTCTGGAATTGCTTCTAGCAATCAATCATTTTTGCTGGTTGGCCACTTGCAAAATAGCTACAGTAGGGATTCATTCATATTAGAGTTCAGAATAATTTATTTAAAAATGCAGATAGCTGAAATGTAGCAATGGACAATTACATTTCTCTTTCAGTCCTAGATAAATTAATCTTTATTTTATTAATTAAAGCGACTTTAATGCTGCTGGTTGAAGTGGTTTACCAAGTACTTATGTAACCCATGTAGTTGTGTTTCATTATGGAAGGAAAAAAATTGTGGAATGAACACCTGAAATAATAATTATTTCTTATATTACTGTCTAATACTGAAAAATTATGACATGCACATAGCAAATGTTTTGTATAAATTATGTCTTCTCATTGTGTAACCATGTGATAAACCCTTCTTTGGGATAGCATTGTAGTAATAATCATCAAGCAAATAGGTGATTACTATCCAAATCCTGATTATTTATCGATCTACTGGAGCTTGTTTTTCCATTAGAAGTACTCCCAAGTAATCCAGCTGCTATGCAAAAATTTAATTAAAAACATAAAATTATAGTTTGACTAGATATTTTTATTGAAAATAGGTAAAGCATCAAATGTTTGTTAATGTGAAAGTGCAGCAAAGAAACTGCCTGACAAGCAAAGGAACACAAGTAGCATTGAAGACTTTTGACATTCATAAAATACATTATCACCTTGGGGAAATTATTACAAGAAGACACCCCTTATTTTTCTTTTTTATAAAAAAAGTTCATTGGGCAAACCTGGGAATTTGATGAGTAGCTTATAAGCGCTCCCAACTCTTACTGCTTTCAGTGGAACAACTGGCTGTAAAACACATTAAGATCTGGTATTATCCTGTGTTTAATTTTCTTATACTGATTTGCCCTTTTTTCCTCAAATCATAGAATCATAGAATGATTTGGGTTGGAAGGGACCTTTAGAGGTCATCTAGTCCAGCCCCTCTGCAGTGAGCAGGGACATCATCAACTAGATCAGGTTGCTCAGAGCCCCGTCCAACCTGACCTTAAAGGTTTCTAGGAATGGGG